>WEIV01000610.1:613777-632889 GCA_013390005.1 Calyptomena viridis
TGTGTCCGTGTCCATGTCCCTGTGTCCGTGTGTCAATGTGTCCCTGTGTCCTTGTGTCCCTGTGTCCTTGTGTCCCTGTCCCTGTGTCACTACATCCCTGTGTCACTGTGTCCCTGTCCAAGTTCCTGTGTCCATGTCCATGTGTGCGTGTCCCTGTGTCCGTGTCCATTTTCCTCCGTCCATGTCACTGTGTGCCTGTCCCTGTGTGCGGGTGTCCATGTGTCCTTATGTCCCAGTGTGCATGTGCCCCTGTGTCCCTGTCCCTTTGTCCCTGTCCCTGTGTCCCAGAGCACACCCAAAGGACATCACAGGCAATAGGACACGGCAGTCAGGAACAGGCAGCACAGCTCTGGATGGAGTACAGAGAAGCACAGGGACACAGGTGAGCGTGGTGAGCATCTGCCTTGGATTTGCAAGAAGAATGATACATGGGAAGGAGCTCCAAGAGCCACGACTGAAGGAATCAGCAGGCTGGAGGCTTTACAAATTAAAAAAAAAAAAACCAGGAAATTCTGACTCTCGTGGTTACTGTGGAATTAGTAAACTAAGCAGGGACACACCAGTGATCTGTAAATGTTTGAATTAAGTGGCACGAAGGGAGAAGACTGGTGGTACGTTAATGGTTTTAATGGAGTGAAATTACAGAAGGGCATGTCTAAACTGAGAATCCGTGTGGAAAGCTTTTGAATGGAGAACTACAGGCTGGAAAATTGTCTCCCTAAGGGAAGTGGTGAAAGCTTTATTGCCTGGGATTTGAAATGCCAGATTAAGAGAAATACCAGGGGACTCATTTTGAATTTTCAGGGAGATGGGGTTGAAAGATTAGGAAGGGAGGTGGAAAGGCGGGAGGTGTTGCTGGCTCACAGAATATTGGGAGTACAGCCCAGTGCCTCTTCCAGGCTCCTTTGGCTTCGTTTTATCATTCTTTGCCTCTGTCAAGAGTGAAATTACTTCAGCATTAATTACCCCACAAGGAAGCAACAAGAGCTCCTCAGCCACGAAGAAATGAGCAAAAGGGGGTCTCGGTGGGACACCGCGAGAAAGGATCACTAGGGAAGGGAGCGGCTGTGAGGGGCGGGACATGCAGCCCTGCGCTTCCAGAGGATGGTCGCCACCACTGCCACCTCCCTCTGCAGCACTTGCACTTCCCCAAGGACAATGGGAGGAAATTCACTCAGCCCTGGAGCCCGAGCCACACTCCCCTGCCAGAGTAAAAGCTGTTTGTGGGAGCACTTTGACTCGCAAGGGCTTCCAGGCTGGATTCCTTCACCCGGCTCTTGGCAGGGGGAGTGGAGCCCCTCCATCCCTGCTCCTATCGCTTCCCCAGCCTCGGGACAGCTCCGGAGTCGAGAATGACGTTTCCAGAGCCCATCCCCGTGCACCTGACGGCAGCATCCAAAGGCACATTACTAAGCATCCTCTGCAAGGGAAGATGTAGAAACTTCACCTTCTGAGTAACATTTAAACGACGCCCACTCTCCAGGCTGGGCTGTGGGCTGCCAGGCATCCGAAACCACAAAGCCTCTGCTGAACCCCGGCCAAGCCACCTCCCTGCTCCTCCGTGAGGTCACCCAGGCCCCTCTGCAAAACAGGGACCATGGAAAAGGTGCCCAGGACACAGAGGGGTTCACTCACCCCCGACCTACAGCCCAAATCTCCCGGGGAAGGGAAAGAAATAAAACCTTTCCTTGCTGCTGCGTTTTATCAGCCAATATAATTAATCAGCACAGCTGCTTAATTAGCATTAGAGGCATATTTATCAAGGGGCTACAAGGAAGCATTTATTAGATTAGATTATAGGTTTGGATGTTTTTTTACTGTAGTTTGCACGGGTCTTCAAGGGCTTCAAGGCAGTGCCGTGTCCTCCCACACTGGTGGCACCCAGTGAAGAGAGAAGGAGCCACAAGACTAACTTTAAACACACTCATGGGTAAAGCCTCTGCTTACTCACTTGTGGGGGGTTTATTTTGCAGCAGAAATATTTCTGAATTGGAGAAGCAGAAATACTTCCATCCTGGTACTGGATTTTTCTTTAATGAAGTGAGTATATAAGAAAATGAGAAATGCTTCTAAAGCTGCTTGAAGTTATTAACAGTGACTGCACTCTTGGAGGCAAAGTGATGGATTTCCTGCAAGGTCACATGGACCAGGATTATTATTGTTTCACTGCTGACCCTGTAATTTAAAAAGTCAACAAATATTGTAGAAATACAAAACCTTTCGCAGACTTTCCCAGACTTCTAAGATCTAAACGTACTAGGTGTACTTTAAAAAAATCTTAAGTACACTTACCATTTGACACATCAAATTTTTACTTTGTTAGTACCCCAAACAGCACGGAATATCAAGATATTTGGAGAGTTTTACTGGAGGATCTACAAAATGAAACCAACTTACTTTTGAAATAAATCTTGAAACACTATTTTTAAAAATTATATTTAAAGTCCCATATTAATATTCTATAGCCACTAAAGGATTGATATGAATGAAACAAAATTGAATACCTGCAGTCAAAGGAAGACTGAAAAGCAACCACAATGAAATGTTTGGAATAAATAGAGCATTTCTATAGTACTAACCAAAAGATACAGCCAAAAGAGATTCCATCCATATCTTTTGATTTGGAGTAAATAGATACATGTTTCAGTTCTGTAGCCTTAAATTTACCTTATGGATTTTGTATTTCTCTGGCATTTTATTTTTATTATTCTGGTTTTAGCACGTAAATGTTTTCTTTTAAATAAATCCCTTTCATTTTGCTGGTTTGCAGATGAATTGCAGCCAGCTCTGGTTCTAGCCCCACACCTGCTCTCAGTTTGTAGGTATTAACAGACAGGTGCCTCCAAAACTCAGTCTGGGAGCTCAGAGCAGAGCAGCTGGTGTAATGTGAAGGGGGGCTGGAGCAGCCCAGGCCTCTCCAGGCGTTTGTGTCCCTCTCGGTTGGGTGATTATTCCATAATATCCAACAGCCGAAGGTCCAGCTGGCAGACACCCACTGTGAGACCTCCATGGAAACACTCAACAGCTGCCAGGGCAGAGGGGGAAGCCCAGAATCAAATGTTTCCTCAGCTGAGCACTCAGGCTGGCATGGTCCTGTCTCAGCAGGACCTCTGTGAGGAGTCCCTGTGCCGGCATCCCATCCTTGTGCTGGAAAAGGTGGTTCCATCCCAAAACACCGAGAGCCAGGAAGGACTCTTTGCTTACCCTGCGAGGCGCTCTGCCCGTGCAAAACCGAAGAGCTGAGAAACATTCCCGATGGGCTCCATAAATCTCATTTATTTGACTTTTCCCATTTCCATGAAAAGCCGGACTCTCAGACCTGACAACTGCCCGGTGATTTACACTGCGTGTGCTGAGCAGATGGCTCAGCTGTGACACAGGGCTCAAATGCAGCTGCTGGGGATTTTTGCCTCCTCAAGTTTCCAGTGCTAGGAAGCTACACGTGGCTGTCTTTGGGCAGCTCTCCAGTCTGGCCCTGCTGCTCTCTCTACACTCAGTGCTGTGAAACAGCAGCAGCCAGGGAGTGGTGCAGCCGCTCTGTGGGCACAGGGGTGGGGAGAACAAACACCCCCCCAGGCTTCACAACTGGCGCAGCATTACATGATGAACTGGTGCTAAGGAAATGCCACAGTCCCAGGAAATCCTCCCAAGCCTGGACTCATGGTTACATGTGGGAGATAAGACTTTGTCTGCTGTTAGCTGAGTAAGTCTTGAGGCTCTCATTGACAAGCAGGGCTGGTAGCACCCTCAAGCCCTCTTCTAATCCATCTTTGTATCCCAAAGCGTGATCAACACTCCCTCACATTTTAAACACTTAAGCAAAGCATTTCTAATCTGCTCTTAAAAGCCTCCAGTGATTAAGATTCCTTAATTGTCAGGCCATGACCTCCAGTGCCTTACATTGGCTTTCTTGTTTCTGATGTCTACCCAGCCACGTTCTGATGTATTCCAAGATTTCCTTACCCTTCCACAGAAGGAAAATCAAATTATACTCTTGTTCTTTTCAGACTCAAAGACCACTCCTGTGGCTTTTGGGTAGTTTTTATTTGCAAGCATTAGCTGTACCTGTAGTCACCCCTGCACTACTTTCCCTGCTCTAGATTTCACATTGGTTACCTGCAAGGTAATTTCCCTTAAGACAGTTTAGCCCATGAATTTTCCACTTGCTTTTGCCCTCTTGTTTTCCATCCCAGAAGGAACTGAAGATAAATAGCCACAAGCCTCAGGGAACTAACCCTTTCCTAGCAGCATGATCTAAAAACCTGGAACTGAACAGCCACTCCCTCCAGGGTATGGAAGATGGGGCTGGAGATTCCCACAGGCAGTGGCTTGGGAGGCATCCTTTCTGATCACCCTTCAATTCTTTCCATAATGGCAAAAGAAAGGAGGTACCAAAGGTCACATTTGTGGTATTTTATCACCACTGGTGTATTTTGAGTTTGCAGCTTTTTAGAAATCAGTTACACCCTAAGCATAATCAGACACAGATCTCATGCTGCTATTCCATCGAGGAGGGACACGAAGCCAGTCTCCCTTGCTGCAGATCAGTGAGATCAGTTTCTGCAGTGAAGTAACAGCTCCTGGGGACATGCACACTGTGCTAAACCATGGCCACAATCTTCTGCAACATTAATTGCAAACAGATGTAGCTGCAACTTGTCACTGAGAGCACGACTATTTGTGTGGATATTGCCCAAAGAGGTCCATGCTCAATGTCCTCAGGCCACTATGTCTAGATTTTGCTTTTTCCCCATCCACAGGAGATTTTCAGATCTTTGCCTTTAGTGCCAAACAGATTCTAAAAGCTGAAGTGTTTTAAAAGCATTGAAATCTGGTATGCTGATGGCATAAAGGGGGCTCAGGAAATCCTTTTGGAAGATGACATTTCAGGTAGAATTGGAAAGGACAATCTACCTTCAAAATCATCACATCCCACCGCAGTTCTGCAGAAATATATGAATATTTCTGCTTTCAGAAAGGCCTTACTACAAAGGCTTTTTTGTTTTCAGAGCAATGCCTGCACTATCCATAGAGCTATTTGAGTGTTTTCACTTGCTTGGCTCTATGTATAATGGAAGGAGAAACAGAAAGTTGTCAGCAGGAGACTGCTATCTCTCAAAGCCCTGAATGTGAGCAAACCTTACAGTTTTCTCAGATGACAATGAAACTACAGAAACTTAAGAGTTTGAGGCTGCTATGTCTCATCTCAGCTCTTCTCCACTACTGCCCTGGGCAACACTTTGCTGTGGAGGAATTCACCATTATTTAGGAGACTAAGTAGGAATTGGCGTGAGTGATTTCTTAATTGTTTTGTTCATTTTGATTAACATACCAAATCGCTGCTGAAGACATTAAGTAGAAAATTAACTGTTTATTTCTGTTTGAATAAAATGCTCAAACCAAGAAGCTCAAATGCTCAAACTAAGACTCCAGGCATAAAAGTGTACAAATTATCTTCACAAACTTGGCAATCATCAGACATACTATGGTGGAAAAAAAAACCCCTGTATGTCCCCAACCCTGGAATGGCAAGAGGAAACAAAAGAAGGGAGCAAAAGTCAATGATCTAGTAGATGCAGATTGTGTCATCAGACAGACCATCAGACTGGACTTCAGAAAAGGCATAACTCAGAGCATGAATGTGGAAAATAAAGAAAACCAGACTCCCTGATCAGTTCAATTCTAACAAGAATGGTCAACCAAATCCTGACAAGAGGGACACCTGGTGAAGATGCTGTCTGGAGGGCATGACAGGTGTGTATCACACAGGGAAAAGTAACTGAGAAAAACAACAGTATACTTGGAGGTTGTTTTATGACAAATAGGTGACACTTACAAGGTTACATAAAACTCTAAAAATTGGGATCTTCTTGCTGGAAGATCCCAAGTGTGACACCCAAGAGAGAAGAACAAGGCAGGAAGCTGCGGAAGTACAGTAACAATTAAAAAATGCATTACTAGTGCAAATGAGGAAACGGAAAGTTATCTTCTCCTATGTAGGTCACTTCAGGTGAACTGGAGTTTGCTGTCCTATATCAGGTCAAAAGACATGGCTTGAAGCACCTTTGTGAGTTCTTCCTCCACCATGTTCTAGGGAGAGAGAAAACCAAGTGGAATCAGTGACCATGGAACAGTTTTCATACATGGCTGGTAAACAGACTTATCTACAATGATCAAACCCTGGGAGATTAGCACTGATTGATTAACCCAGGTGTTGATCTGGAAGGATTCACTACTGCAGATGGCAGGCAGCTGCACAGAAATCCCCAAATGAAGGCCTAAACAAGCTCAGTTGCCTTTATTCTGTGCCCCAATGTGATACTGGACACCTTCCAGCTCACAGGTCCTCCCCTGAGTATTCTGACCCGAGAGCAGCCTCAGGCTGGTAAGAGGAGCTTGTATTCCTGAATCAAAAACAAGTGCTTCACCAACATGGGCAGGCTCACTGAAAATGTACAAAATAATCCAAGCAAGCTGTGATTTTTGATCACATGTTGAAGGCTTACCACTGAGTAACTTGTTCTTCACTGCCCAAAGAAACAAAGACAGGTTTTACGGGGCTCAGATGTAGCCCAGCTCACCCAGTAAAGCTGGGTGTATGAACTCACCCAAACAGGTTCAGGGATGTTTCCCAACAACCCCACCTGCAGATTACACAAGCATGGAGGAAATGGGCACTGTGTTTTATAGGCGAAGGTCTACAAGGCAGCTTGTTGCATAAAATATGGGCCCTAGAGCTGTTTCAAGAGCTCAGCAGCAGCAAAGAAGGTTGTGAAGTGAATAAACATCTGAGTGAATAAACATTCCAACAGGTGAAGCAGACAAAATCCATAGGGATATAGCTATTTAATCCCCACTGACACCACTATGCCCAACTGCCTTTGTAGCTCACACCATTCCTCCACTAGTTCCCCTTGCCAATACACACAGCTTCTGCTTTACCAGAGTAAATGAATTTTCCCTTGAGATCATTAAGACTACAGTCTGAGGTAGGTAAATCTGAAATTAATGTACCTTCCAAAAAGAGAAAAAAACCTCCTACCAGTTCTTGTTTTGATTCTTCAACCTTTACTCGTGCCAGGAGAGGACTCTAATGAGAGAAAATGGCACAAAAGTCAGTATTTCAGCAGGAAACAGAGTCCCTGTCCCTTTGGAAGAATCTAGTGATGAGCCACAGGTGAATTCAGGGATAATAAAGGCAGTTTCGTGTACATCTCTCACATGCAGAAGTTACTGACATTAAAAGCCTAGTACTGGTTTGGGCAAGTATATATTTTTCAAAAGTCTGGTATGGCCTAAAGCCTAAAAACGCTACCCCGTTTTACGCAATTTTCCAAACCTAACAATCAAGTGACTTGATTTTAAACTTGTGTGTGAATTTTCCAAAGCACAATAAGCCTGCAAGGATAAAGATCCCTTCCTCCTCTTGCCTGCACTAGAAATGAGGCATCAGCATTCTTCCTTCCCCACTGACAGCAAGACATTTTATTAGAACAAAGGTTGCCTAGGAAGCATCCTTAGTGTCTTGGCTTTGATTAATACATGGATAGCCTCCTGTTTAAGTCAAGTCTTTGGTTAACATCATTAACAGACCTGTAGGTCATCTCCCTGTCTGACAAAGCCATCATGATACCTTTACATTCTGAAGTGCATTAAAATTAATCTGATTACAAATACAGTAGAACAGTGAAATAAGTAATTACAGGAGGTAAATCATTGTACGTAGTAATTTCCTTCTTCAGAGGCAAAAGTTCTTTCTGCAGTATATCCAGTTCCTGTGAAGAGAGCAAGGCAGGTTACATTCTAGAGCCTTACTTTTAGAAGTGATGTAAATCAGTGAAATAGATCCACAATTCCCTAGAGTGTTTCAGAATTCACAGATGTTGTTGCAGAGCTTTCGTCCTCCTTAAAACACATGGAAAACTAACGTTTTGCAGCAGCAAAAAGAGTCTCCCTTAACACTTGCACTGCCTTGCCTACTTTGTTAACAAGGGGAAATAATTTCTCTTTGGGGCTGCAAATTGAGCACCTTCTACAGTCCTAAACTCTTTTCAAATAATCAAAGTAAAAAAAATATAAAGTCATTTGTGCTGCCTGTTCCATTGAGCTCTCGGCAAAGCAGATCTAGAAATATCAGGGTGTCAAATCTTACCTTATGCTCCATTTTTAGAAGATGGCAAGCCCAGAAAATTGCCCATGGCTTTTTATATGTAAAATTTCAACGAAATTTGGTTCTGGTCAGTACTTCCCTAAACACAATGTAAGCATTGCCACCCAGTGCTGGTTCATGAGAACAACAGCAGAGAAATCAGGATACCTACTTTCATTGTTCCACTCAGAAACATGCAGGAAAAAACAGCAAAAGAAATTAGAAGAAAGACTAAGTTCTCATTACAATAACAGCAAAAAAACATTAAGATGTGGTGAGTGCAGACATTACAACACAAACGTCACAAGTACAAATGTTTCAGCCCAAAGAATTTTTAGGTATTAACTCAAGAAATTTTCTTTAGCATATATCCCACTGGGCTTGCAATACAGCTGAAAAATGTTATATTTAATGACACAAGAGAAAAGTAGCACACAGTTGCTGGGAATTTGGGTTTCACTTGACCTTGTCCCCTTGAAGTGTCATTGCACATGAAGTAGAAGGAATCACATGGGTCATTCTATCAAGAAAATGCAATACACACACAGCCATGTAATGGGAGAGAGTCCACTCTGTTTATAACATGGATCACAAATAAAGGAGGCAGATCACAGGCTGACAGTTCACTTTCAGTGGCAGGAAACTTACTGCATGGAAATTCTCTAGTAGATGCTTCTCATTTACTAGGAGAGACAAACCCACCCAAGAGACCCCAGTTCACAGGCATCCATCTAAGGGATGTTTATGTGTGCTTTTCTGACCACAAATATTTGTTCAGGTAACAAAACAGCAAACTACGTTTCCTGAGAGTGCTCAACAAACCACCCTGGTCTGTACCACTGTAGAAACATCCAGGTTGTATCCAAAGACCTGCCTTAGATAATTGCAGAAGCCCCTCGTGTGTCAGGATTTTGTCCAACCCCGTGGCAGCAAGCTTCTCCTGCAGAGAGGAGAGAGTTCATTTGTAACTGAGCACAAAACATAACAAGGAGGAGAAAGGTTTCACCATTTTGTCTAAACAGGCAAAGAAAGCAACATGTGCAATATAAGCTACAGCTAGAGCTGGTGTAGGAAATCAGTTGCTGCCAAAATTTGTATCAATAACAAGTCTTTCCAAAAAATAGTAGAAGGAGCACATGGCAAGGCTGGAAAGAGGCTTTTCAGTAAAATGTCATCAACTGTAATACAACACTTTCCATCTCATATTTGTCAAGTTATCAGATAACATTCAATTGTTAAGTAAAGTGTCCACATGTCCTTCATCATTTAGGAAAGGTGAAGGAGCAGGCTTCTGCTTTGTGTGTTTAATCATCCATTAATTTCAAAATATGGCTATTTTTAAGAATGTTGAGACACAATTTAGCTCAGTTAATCAGCTGGTAGCTTCCTGTATTCTATGACAGCACCACACAATGACCACAAGGTAATCCCAGCTAACACAGTTCTCAGGGAAAGAGGAGAAAGGGTTGTATTGACAGGGTGTGCTGAGACACCAGCAGGAACAACTGAACCGTAGTAACATGATGTCCTGCTAGCCCAGGAGGCCTCGGTCCTGGAATACCTCTGTAACTACAAATTTGGGCCCAACCAACCATGGCTGTGTCATCCCATCACAACGTCTTGTTAGAAAATCTTCTCCCCTTACCTCAGCAGCCCTGATCCTGATTTTTAATTCCACAGTTTTATGTTTCAGGAATGCCAGGTTCTGGAATCGATTCGCTATTTTCCTATTTTCCATTATCTGGCGTTGTTCTATTTCTCTAATATCCCTTAAAAAACGACACAAGAAAAGAAAAAAAGCTTTATATTCTAATAGATACCAGTATACCAATACTGTTACTTATCTATGCTAAAACACAGATACATATAACCAACACGAGAAGGGAGAAAATGAAAAAAAAAACTTGCATTTCCCTGTGAGATTTCCCACTGGAAACATACACAGCTGTTACCTTCAGAATCCCAACGGCCAGAGAAAATACTGGCTAAGGGAAAAGCCATCTGCCTAAAAGCAAAGGGTAATAGCCCTGTGCGTAATTCCTTAACTAAATTATCTGTTACACAAGATAAACCTCAGATCACAGAGAGGCAAACATCCACAAAGCACACAGGTCTGGTATCTCTATAAGAAGCACCACAATTACCACTTTAAAAGACGAAAAAATCCGCAAAATAATTAGACTGGAAGGGAGCTGTAGACATTATCTTGGCCAATCTCCACTCCTGGCTGAGGTTGGTCCCGCTGTGCTTGGCAAAGCACTTCATATTAGTGTTCAGGGAATGGACTTGCTACTGATTTTTTTTTATATATAATTATTAAGTCTCTCACACACTGGTTTAAAGGGAAATTCTTACCTGGGAGTAGTTGTTTTGCATGGCTCCTTCACTCTGACTACAGAGCCCATGCTAAATGTGCTAAGAAAATACGGTTTGCCTTCAGCCTCAGACAAAAGCAACTAGTAGAAGATGCAAGCTCATATCTGAAAACTGCTTGTAGATCATTTTTGCTTTAAAGTAATGGGTTTGATGGTATCCCAAATCTCTTCCAATTACTGAATGTGTCCACAGCACACGGTTTCTCATAGATACTTCCACATATTTTGAATTGAAGATGTGTCAAACCCCTGAAAGCTCAGTTGTCCTTGTTAGTTACCACAACCAATGTTGCCCATGGCAAAGATCAGCAGTACTGCTTGCACCTCTCCCCTTTCCCCATCCATTACTCACCTCTCTAACTGCATTTCCAATGCCAGGGCTGACATTAGTTTTTTCAATATGGCCTTCCATTTACATTTCATTTCTCTGTTTTCTGATTCCTTTTCAAGCAGCTCTGAATTCCTATTAGAGATGGCACAGAAGAAGCTGGAGAAGAGATAATCAGTGGGAATGCTCAGGAGTCAGCTCTTCTGAACGTCAGAATTATTATTACTCTTTTCTCCACACTTTACGCAAATGACTTCGTTTTCTCCTGATATTATGATAGGAGAAAATTACAGTAAGTCACTAACACAGATTCCAAATAGAAGGGGAAACGGCCTGGCAACCTAGGTATGAGTAAGTGAGCCACACCTGGCACCCTGGTGATTAAAACCACTGGGTTTGGAACCACCAGATGCTCCACTCCTGGCTTGCCAAGTTGCCTTTGAGAGAAACTGTATTCAGTCCCTGAAAACACAGCCCCGAGATGTGCCCAGCAGTATCTGAGTCTCTTCCTACATGGTTCAAAGCTGCTTTCCCCTCCACCTCAGGAGAGCTCTAAGAGCCAAGATCCTGAATATCACAGAAAAATTGGATTTTGAGGTAGATTTTGGCCTTTCCTTACTGCTGTGTCATGGGCCAAGGCCAGGCTAGGGAGAAAGACCCAGGAAGACCAGACTAACAGATGCCATTTCTCTGCGGCTGAGGGAATCCCCTCACATGAACTGAGGCCAGATGAGAGAGACAAGAATGAGGAGCTGAGACAAGAAGACCAGTCACAGTTTCCCAGTCCTTGCCTAAGCAGTGTGAATGCTGCTCTTGCTTAGGCTACCTGGCACAACAGCCCGAGTGGCAGCACCCTGAAGCCACTGACCAGAAAAGCGTGAGCAAAATGAGGGATTTAACTCCATCCAAGACTCTTCTCAGGCTTCAGAGTCTTCCCTTGCTGGGATAGCCCTGAGTCAGCACTTAGTCCTCAGTTCCTGTGTGGTCCAAAGCTGCCTAGGGGCACAAAATAAGCTAGAAAAGTAAGATCCCAGGTGTCAAAGTCAAGCTTGAAGCTGCTGACGTGAAAAAACAGAGGGAACAGTACAGACCATCACCCCAGATGCAGAGTGTGAAGAGTTACCTGGTAAGAGATGTGTCCTTTGCTTCAAATGTCATCGCAATTTCCACCAGGGACCTGGTGGCTTCATCGGACACACTTCCTATGGAAAGACCCAGCCTTTCTCTGAGAATGTGCTCCATTTCTCTAGCTGGAAAACAAATACAACACAAACAGTATTTTTTTAATATTGGTGCTCTTCTGAGGAACTCTCCAAAGCTAGAACACAATCCCACACCAGGAACTTGGCTACCTCTCTGCTGTGAGGGAAAGAGACACTTTAAAAGAAGGCTTAAACGTGCCAAACTGCTGCCACACCCGTTTGTCAAATAGATTCAGTGTATTGATGAAGAAGGCACTGCTCCACTCCTTCCCTGACCAGTCTGTCTGAACTCAGACAAACAAGAGTTCACCCTTGTGCTACAGCAATGAGCACACGCAGGTTTTCTCCCCACAGAGCTCAGCCTAAACCTGTTCCTAAGCATGCCCATGCTGGTCATGGCAGACCCAGGAAGTCTGTCTCCATCATTGTTTTTTTGATGGCAAGGAACTAGAAGACTTGAAGGAACAAAAAACAAACAGGTTTTCTTAAAAAAACATCTTCGTGTGTACAATGTTAGACTTTTCACAAAAAAGTAAATTCCTTCCTGAAAAAAGCCAGAGAAGGGACAATACTTTAGCATGGGACTTAAAAATATATTATGGTGCCCTGAACCATTCCCTTGCTCCAAAAAAACCCAATACACTATCAATACTCAGTCTAGGCAACTTGAACGTAACTTAAGCACCTCACTGTTGTTTCAGATTCCTCCAATGCTTTTCTAGACAGTTGCTTAGCACCAGCTCAGACTCTTAAATCAACTGCAGGCTTGCTTCCCTGTCTATCCATCCAGTATTTCCATGCTGTGCTATCCAGCCCAGCAGGTTAGGAGGTTTTAACAATTAACCTGCTTGTCCGTATTTATGGCCTGCTCAAGATGGCTTAGAAAATTGTCCTTGACCAACCTCATGTCACTATGTGAATTTTGCTGAAGGGAAAGCACAGGATGTATTGTAGTAAAAAAATCTGAACAAAAGCTAAGTTTGTTTCAATTACATGTATATATATATATATGTATCTAAGATTTTAACAAATACAATCTTAAGGATCACTAAGAAAACCCTAACTTAGATGGAGCAGAGAAATAGACCTTCAAACTCACTTTGCTCTTTGTACTCTCTTGTTTGATGCTTCAATTCCTCTATCAGCAAAGAAACATGCCTGTCTCTCACTTTATTGTATTTCATAATGTTATACAAGATATCCACTGTCCTTTCATTCACATCATACTGTGGAATAGGCTGATGCCCATATATTTTCTTTAGCCATGGAGTAATCTGCCAGGGAAGAGAAACAAAAAAGGAAGCAATCATGTGAAATGACAGAAAATAGCTGATAGACTCCTGGAGAGTAACTCCTACTACCTCAGTCCAGGTACCTAGTACCTTTTCTCAGGTTGGGAAAAGGGGAGACAAATTCCTTTGTCTCTTCTTTAAACACCTTGTGTGGTTTAGAAGACAATTTCCCTTTGAATCTCCCTCATTTCTCTGGGCAGTTACTTATCCCCATCTCATAAAATTTTATCCTTTTATTGACAAGACCTGTTGGCTGCAGACACACTAACGATCCAACAGATGTTAAATGGATGTTTGGGAAGCTGGTGAAAACTGTGTTAAAGCACATGGGACAAAACTGCCCAAACCATGATCACTGGGAACCGCCTCGGTGGGATAGTTGGAGAGAAAGAGTCACTACACTAACCCATGTCCCCAAGTGCCACATCCACAAGGCTTTTAAATTCCTGCAGGGATGGTGATTCCACCACTGGCCCGGGCAGCTGTGCCAGGGCTGGACAACCCTTGGAGTGACGAAATTTTCCCTAATATCCAATGTAATTAGATTAGGAAGGTTAGGCTAATAAGTTAACACACGGAAGGTTTGCACTGGGAAATGTGAAAAGTATAAAGTTGTATTTTGCATATCGCATATTTTTGTTAAAAAGTAGTTAAAAGTAGTTAAATAAATATTTTATTTAGTTAGATTAGAAGCAGACCAATGTAGCATTGTCTGTGAGTTAAGAATTTGTGATAGGTAGTTAGGGATAAGAGTGTGTAGAGAAACTTGTATTTATTCTAAAGACCTTTGTTTAAGATGTTTGACAGACACCCACTTGACAAGGCGTAATAAAATTTGAGCCCTATATCAACCATTGACATTGAAATGTAACTTTCTGCTTAAAGATAAGGAAAGTTAAGAATGCTTTTAGAAGTGTTTTTTTCTCTCTCTCTCTTTTTTTTTTATCACAAGCTGAGGACCGCCCTCTGTGTGAAAAATTGTATAAAATGTATTACATTTTATAGTTCGGTGTGCATTCACCCTGGGATGCACCCGGCCGTATTGATCCTTTGCTTCCTGAATTTGTCCCAATAAAACACTTTGCATTTTATAGTGAGCAGTCGTTTCTCACAGAAAACACAAACCCTTGCCTAAGGCTGTCTAAGAAACCTGACGGAGAAGGGTCGCAGCCGTGTAACTTTACACGATGTTTTCCCCTACCACGTCCCTCACGCTGGTGCGGTACCGCCAACACCCTCACGCAGTAATGCAGAAATCCGCCCCACCAGCAAACAGCACTAGTGATGCGGAGACAGTGAATCAGAGAGAAAGCCAAGCTCGAGAGCAAAACACCCTCGGACCCGCGTTACCTGAACAATCTTGTCCCTCAGGCCGGCCCCGCCCGCAGGTCCCGCCATTGCCGCCATCGCGGAGCCTGACGGGAGTGGGCGGCCTGTGGGGCGGGGCCGCCGCCGTCCGTCCTGTGCAGTGAGAAATAAAGAGTAAAACACACCCGCCGCCGTCCGTCCTGTGCAGTGAGAAATAAAGAGTAAAACACACCCGAATGTTGCGGCTCCTCAGTCAGTGCGTTTCTTTTGAGGCAGTTTTACAGGAGCACTGCTGTAGCATTCATGTTTGCTATAACGTACGCCCAAAATAGCGCAGGGTTTTTTTTTTTCCCCTCTTTCAATTCTGAGAAACGTCTTTCTGGGATCTGCGGCTTTGCCAACCTCTCTGGATTACCAGGGGAACGCGAACACACTGTGCTTCGCCGAGTTTCGGCCCTTTCTCCCTGGCAGACCGAATCGTGTCTCGCACACGGGACATACCCCAGCAGCAGCCGAGAGGGGGAATTCTGCCCCTGTGCCCCCTCAGGTGACACCCCACCTGCAGAGCTGCTCCAGCCCTGGGACCCCAATGTCAGAAAGATGTGGAGCCACTGGAGAGAGTCCAGAGGAGACCACGGAGATCCTCCCAGGCCTGGAGCCCCTCTGCTCTGGAGCCAGGCTGGGAGAGCTGGGGGTGTTCACCTGGAGAAGGGAAGGATCCGGGGAGACCTTGGAGCCCCTTCTAGAGCCTCAAGGGGCTCCAGGAGAGCTGGAGAGGGACCTGGGACAAGGGATGGAGGGACAGCACACAGGGAATGGCTTCCCACTGCCAGAGGGCAGGGAGAGATGGGATTTTGGGAAGGAATTCCTGGCTGTGATGGTGGGGAAGCCCTGGCACAGGTTTTCCAGAGAAGCTGTGGCTATCCCAATGCTGGAAATGTCCAAGGCCAGGTTGGGTGTTAGCCCACTATTTCCTAATACAAGCACATGACAGTGGGTTTTGGATAAAAGGGTAGGATGAAAGGGGAGAGAGTGTGACAGATTAAAGAGAGGGAGAGAGGAAGAGAGAGATCACCAGCCTTGACTCCAGTGTTCATCCAGCTGATGGGGTGTCCAGGCTCCTGGGGTGCATGCCTACCTGGTCTTGGTGGAGGGACCTTTTATAGATAAGTTTCCCTGCCTTGGAGATTAAATTCTTGCTTCCTGTGGAAATTCATCATGTGCACTTTGTTCTTCTAGACCATTCTGGAAATGGGTTGGAGGGTTTTGGGGGCCTTTGGTCACCTTGATACCCTCCCGTACAGTCCTAGATGACTTCTCATTGTCATTCCTGTGCTGTGCTGTGTTGTGCTCATCTCCAGGAAGGAAAAAGGAATTTTGTCCTAGAAAAGTGTTGCCCTATCTCTGCATGGCTCCTTGTCCATCCACATCCTGTTCTGTCTCACAGAATGTTTTTACCAGCAATCCTTGCTTGGCTCCACAGTTATCTGGCTATCTGTGTTTTGAGGCACATACATTAACTTCCCTATCTTTCCGGCTTCTACACTTGAGACAACCTGTTCTAGTGGAAATGGAAGTGCCCCTGCTAGGGTGGAAGGTGCCCTTGCTGATTGCAGGAGGATGGAACTAGATGGAACTTTATGCCCCTTTTAATCCAAACCATTCTGCAATTCTTTGACTTGCTGAGCTGCCGTCCCTGCTGTGGCAGACAGCTCATCACAAGAGAGAGGTCCCCATGCTCTGTGAGCACCACTGCCTCTTCCACAGGGTTGTCCTCAGCTTGGGACACTGTCACTGTTCCTCTGATGGCACCCGCAGGACTTTCAAGTTTCACTTGTTCTCAACAGTCTGGCTAAATGTAAGGAAACCAACAAGGCACTGCACAATGTATTCCTTCTACCCATTCCCAGCACACAGGCGTGATGCCAGCACTTCTCTGCCACCAGCTGCTGCTCCAGAGCAGGATGGCCTGGGCTTCCTGGAAAAGGACCCCAACTGGCCCTTTTCCAAGACCACTGTCTAGTGCATTGCAGCCCCTCACATCCCTGCTGCTGCTGCAGTCACTGCCCTTACCTTTTCTCTTACCTCTGATACTGAGACCCTCGAGATCTGTGCCCCTGAAGATCTCAATAGTTCTTTTTTAAATTTTTAATCAGTAGCTGTAGCTGGACAGTTATGATTAAGCAGTTGCATTGTGAGCATTGTATTCTTGGCTAGTCTTTTGTTTTAAGGAAAAGGGAAGACAATCTCTTGTCTGCCTGGACAAGAAACACTAGGAATGAAGTCAGCAGGACTGAACAGTACCTGGTGGAAAGGTGATTATGTCAGTGGGAGATTGCAGCCACCGATTCACTGAAAGTTATGGAAAAGATTATTTTGGGAAGTATTGAAAAGCCATTTTCAATTCTGGGAAGTATTGGAAAACACCTGAAAGACAACTTCAGTCAGCATAGCTTCATGAGAGGAAAGTCCTAGTTATCCAATCTGATTTCCTTTTATGACAAGGTAACCCACCTGGTTTATAAAAGGAAGGTAATTGATGTAATATTCCTGGATTTCCGATACTGTCTCTCACAGGATAGTTGTTAAGACACTGTCCATCCTACATCATATGGTGGGTGAGCAATTGGCTCACAGGTCGAGCACAGAGGGTGACAATGACTGGGGTGACATCACACTGGTGACCTGTCACTAGTGGGATTACACAGGGCTCCATCTTGGGCCCTGTGCTCTTCAATATCTTCATCAATTGCTTGGACACAGGACTGGAAGGGATACTGAGCAAGTTTGCAGATGATCCAAAACTTGGAGGAGCTGTTGACTCCCTCAGAGGCAGGGAGACCATGCAGAGAGACCCTGACAAATCAGAGCACTGGGCCATCACCAACCGTGTGAAGTTCAATAAGAGGAGGTGCTGGATTGTGCAACTGGGATGAGGGAACTCCAGATGTTTGTACAGACTGGGGAAGGAGATCCTGGAAAGCAGTGCCAGGAAAAGGATCTGGGGGTCCTGGTCCATGGCCAGTTGGCCATTAGTCAGGAGTGCCCCGGCAGCCAGGAGGGACAACCACATCCTGGGGGTATCAGGAACAGCATCACTGGGCCAGGGAGGGGATTGTCCCGCTCTGCTCTGAGCTGGGGCCTCACCAGCAATACTGGGGCAGCTTAGGGCATCACAATGTGGGAAAGATATTGAGCCATTGGAGAGTGTCCAAGGGAGGGAACGAAGATGGGGAAGGACCTGGAGGGGAAGGTGTGAGGAGCAGCTGAGGGCACTTGGTGTGTTCAGATGGAGGAGACTGAGGGGAGACCTCATTGCAGGGACAACTCCCTGGGCAGGGGCAAAGGAGGGGCAGGGACTGAGCTCTGCTCTGTGGGGACCAGGGCCAGGAGCCAAGGGAACAACTGGAGCTGAGTCAAGGGAGAGTTAGGTTGGATCTCAGGAAAAGGTTCTTTGCGCGCAGTGCCCAGGCTCCCCAGGGCAGTGGGCACAGCCCCGAGGCTGCCAGAGCTCCGGGAGGGTTGGGATGATCCCCTGGGACAGGGGGGGACTCTTGGGGATGGTCTCGTGGAGCACCGGGAGTTGGACTCAATGATCCTTGTGGGTCCCTTCTGTGAGTCTACTTTGCGCAAACTAGAATCAGGAATAGAAATACCTCGCCTCGGTGTGTGAATTGGCGCTGCGCTCAGAGTAATGAGCCCACGGTCGGGACAACACCTCTGTCCCTATCCCTGATCCTGCCCCTGTCATTGTCTTTATTCCTTTCTCTGTCCCTGCTTCGTCCCTTTCCCCGTTCCTTTCCATGCCCCTGTCCCCCACCCNTGGGGGGACGCGCCGCCGCCATCTTGGCGGCCGCGGTGACATTGAGGGGGTGTCCCCTCAGCGCTGTGGGATAGATCCCGCTAAGGGATGAGGTGTCCTTCCTCGGGCTCAGGGTAATGGCTGTAAGCTGTCAGGGCAAGGTCAGAGTTGGTGTGAGGTGCGAGGGGGTGGGGGGTTCTGCCCCGTGTTTGTGAGGAGAGAGAGAGGCTGGGAAGAGCCGTTAAGAGCTTGTCCCACCAGTGTCCCTAGTGAAGGTAAATGCGGGAGAGGCCTATCCAGCGTGCAGGGCATTAGATAAATGGTACTAAGTTAATAGCGCTGCACGGGACTGCACTGAGGACCTTGCTTGCCATGAAGGAGTATAATTTCATGCACTCGTCACAGATTTTTTTAAACTATAGTGTTCAGAGTTGGACATCAGAAATAAATTCTTCACAGAAAAGGTGTTTAGAGATTGGAATGGGCTTCCCAGGCAGTTGGTGGAGTCACCGTCCCTAGAGCCGCCCTTCCCTTCCCCACAGCTGCCCGCGCTCCCCGCCCCTTCCGCCCGCCCAGGGCCATTTCAAGGGCACCTTCCGCAGCCCTATTTTTTAAATAATTTTTATTACACTTTTTACACATATATACGTGTATAA
>WEIV01000610.1:633209-682438 GCA_013390005.1 Calyptomena viridis
AATGCCAGGCAGTTGGTGGAGTCACCGTCCCTAGAGGTGTTTAAGAAAAGAGTGGAAGTGGCACTCAGTGGCATGATCTAGTTGACATGGCGGTGTTTGGTCAGAGGGCGGACTCGATGATCTTGGAGGGTTTTTCCAACCTAATTGATGCTGTGTATTTGAGTTCTTGCTGTAGTGGAGTTTTTTTTCTATATGTGTTAGCCATACCAAAACCACTGCAGTTAGATTTCTCCTAGGAGACACAATTTTCTTTGTCTCCTTTGTAGAGCGCTGAGGGCTGTGCTGATTTCTCTATGCCCCAAGGTTCTGATGTTTAGCACAGAGGTGGTTTGGGAGCTGCTGCAGTGCTTGATGGTGACATCAGCACACTGCAGAAGAATGCAGCAAGGGATTTGGAGCAATCTCCTTCACCACCTGTCCTTTCTTGGTGGTGCTGGACTTGGTTCCGTAACTGGTTCTGGAGCTCCATAACTGTGAATAGAGTGCTGTGCATCTTGGCTCAAAACTGAGAAACATCATAAGCTCAAGATAAAAAATGTCAGTGTGTTGTCTCTTAGTGTGGTTGTTTTGTTTTGTTTTGGGTTTTTTTTGCATGATTGAGGAAATCTTGCCGGTTCTGATATATTTGCTTATTTTAGATTTCCAGAAACACCCTGGGTGCAGCATTTGTTGCTACAAGAAATCTCCATGCCTCCAAATCATGCTTTCAGAAAACTGGTAAGTCTGAGAAAGGGCTTGAGTGTAGTTTGAGAGTGTAGTCTGTCAGACAAAAGGGAATTGGAATATGATGAGTGTTACTTGACAGCACTTGAGGATATTTACGTTCTGACAGTATTTAACAGCGAACTGTTACACAATCACATCCTGCAAACTGCACTTCATTAAACTTCAAACTGTGCCCTAACTAGGGAGAGGCCACATGTCAGCAGGCTTGCACAGCTTACCTGCTTCTGGGGGACTCCATTCAGCCTTCAACTCCTGCAGAATTATTTGGAAAAATTGCCCCAAATTGGAGTTCCTTGTCTTGCCTGTAACAGAAGGAAGGAGTGGATGACTTTTCCAGGCCTGTCTGGTTTGACCTAGTGTCCTTGAGCACAACTTCTTGCTGCCAGCAGTTCGGTGTTTAGACAAGACAGCTGCACTGCGTAGCTGTGTTTTTGGCAGTGGTTCATGTCCATTTTTTGAAGTGGTTTAGGGCAGTTACAGGTTATTGGGAAGTAACAATTTCACACTGTTATTTACTAGCTGTGGTTGCTAGATGTGGAAATAAAGGATTGGAGGTATGCAGCCAAACAAATTCGAGGAAGATGGAGAATACATTTTTACAGTTTATATTGAGCAACTTGCTCCTTAAATCTATGGAGTTCCTGTAGATATGTTTGGATCTTGGATTGCAAATGAATTGTCAGGGTGTTTTGAGGCGTCCAAGTTTAAATAACTGCTCTACAAGCAGAGTGATCGTGCCTGTTCTCTTTGAGCTAAGGCTAAGCAATTAATGGATTTCTAGGGGGAGAGATTGATTATAGTGTAGGACATAATTAAGAACATTGGTAACTAACAGGCCTCTGTGTTCTGGTTGAAGATGGCTGGTAATGGTGGGTTGAGCTGAGAATACAGAGGCTGGTATTTATCTTATGCATCCTGAGTGTAGATGTTGCTTGCTAGACTTCATGGCACACCTGAGAAAGGGCACCTTGCAAATTCTAGGCAAGCTTACTGAGCTCATGCTGTGCCTTAATGTGCTATATATGTTTTGAAACATCTCTTCCCAGGTACTGCTGAGGTGTCCTCTATTCTCGAGGAGCGTATTTTGGGAGCTGACACCTCAGCTGAGCTGGAGGAGACAGGCCGTGTGCTCTCTATCGGTGACGGTATTGCCCGTGTGTACGGCCTGAGAAATGTCCAGGCAGAAGAGATGGTGGAATTCTCTTCTGGGCTGAAGGTAAGCTGTCATTAAAGCAGTTCATTTAGCCCAGGGATAGTAAAAGGAGATTTTTTTACAGAAAATATGAGACTGTGCTTGGAGGTACAGATATGGACTTTGTATCAGTCTCATTGTAGATTTAATATTTAGTAACTAGTGAAGTTTCATTAATTTGTATCACTTCACTTTCAGTGTCTGGTTCTCAGCCAACATTTGGGCTTCTTTTGTCTTCGTTAGGAAGTACAAGGACTAATCTGGCATTGGATTTTTTCTTTGCTTTCAGGGTGATTTTTCTGTTCACTGTTGAATAATGGCCTCTCTACTCCAATACAGCCTGCAGCTTGCTGGCTTCTTGTAGTCCTAAGAGTGGGCTGGAGGTAAAAAGCTGTTGACTGTTCCAGGAGCACTGCAACAGCTCTTGCAGCATTTTTAATGTCCTGTCTCACCCTGGGCACAGAAGAAGCCAGTGCTTTCCCTTTGTTCAGCTCCTAGGCAAAAGAGAACTATTGTACTTGAACCCTGCTTATCCTTTTTGGGTTTTGTAGAAATGGAGTGCTAAATTGCTGCAATATGATTATGTGCTAAGTTGAAAGCTTAGGCAGGTTCTTTAGGCATTGTGGAAGAAAATAAGTGCTTTGTACATAGAAGCAGAACATTGTTGTTACAAACAAGATTGAGGTAGATTATTTTGGATTTTGTACATAGTAAAGTAATCACTGTCAGTTTTCACATGTGTTGGTATGGGTTTTTTAAGCATAATGTGCTTTCTGTCCCAGGGTATGTCCTTGAATTTGGAGCCCGACAATGTTGGTGTTGTCGTGTTTGGTAATGACAGACTGATCAAGGAGGGGGATGTTGTGAAGAGGACTGGGGCCATTGTGGATGTTCCAGTGGGAGATGAGCTGCTGGGCCGTGTTGTAGATGCCCTGGGCAATCCAATTGATGGGAAGGTAAGTGTAACTAGGTGTTAACTAGTTCTGCTTTTGTCTATGTGATACAGACCTGAACAGTTTCTTCTTCTCTCCTAAGGGCCCTATTGCATCTAAAGCACGTAGGAGAGTTGGTTTGAAGGCCCCTGGGATCATTCCCAGAATCTCTGTGCGTGAGCCCATGCAGACTGGGATTAAGGCTGTGGACAGCTTGGTGCCCATTGGACGTGGCCAGCGTGAGCTGATTATTGGTGACAGGCAGACTGGGTAAGTTAAATGCCCGAGCCCAGAATGTTCCCTGAACAGTGACCATAGGGTTGGGTGGGGAGTGGAAGAATCTTGGGCAGGTTAATTTACCAGCCTCCCTGTTCCACAGGAAAACTTCGATTGCAATTGACACAATAATCAACCAGAAACGATTCAACGATGGAACAGATGAGAAGAAGAAGCTGTACTGTATCTATGTTGCTATTGGCCAGAAGAGATCCACTGTTGCTCAGCTGGTGAAGAGGCTCACCGATGCAGGTGCAGATTTTTGGAGATGGTTGAGCCTGACACCCCGTGACATCCTGTTCTTGTTATAATGCTGAGTACTGTTGTGACCTTTCCTGGCTGCCATTTCGGACAGAATTCTTGCTAAACAAGTTAATTACGTGATCATTTGGACAAGATATCTGTATGGGTATCTGGGGAGAAACCCTAATTTTTGCTGCATTGCAATTAAACGAGTATTTTGAGGCCCCCAAAACTACTGACTTGGTTCTGGGAAAGTCACCCTATGTTTGGGGTTTTTTAGCAGAGTAAAGAGCTTCCCCTTGGCAGTTGTGCAGGCCTGGTGACAAGTTATTTATGGACTTGGCATTTGTTCATGTGTTCCATGTGCCAGTCGATGTGAGTGGCAGCTTCAGATGAGTGCAGAGCTTCCACTGCCCAAACACACTGCGTGAAATGATAGTATCTCTTCAGAAAGTGATCTCCGTGACCAAGGCTGCACATGTAACATGAGGCAGCTCACCTCTTGCCTGCTGGTCAAATACTCATCTGGAAAAAAACCCACATTTTAAGGAAATAATGTGTTTGGAAGCATAAAACAAAGGGTAGTACTGCTTTGCATCAGGCAGAAAACCATGGGCTTTCAGGCTGAGTTATGTACAGAACAAAAGTGTGTCTTAAAGTTTAAGCTTCCTTTTAAATGGGAAAGAAGTCTGCAAGTGTTAGACACTAACTGAGCCTAACACAGGCTAAGTTGGTACTAAGCTGGGTGGTGTTTGTACCAGTGCAGTGATGCTAGCACTAGTACTTGACAAACATGTTATGTTTGCTGATTTTGGGTGTGATGAGGTAACACTCAGTGGTGTGTCTCTGATTCTTTTCAGATGCCATGAAGTACACTATTGTGGTGTCTGCCACAGCATCTGATGCAGCACCCCTTCAGTATCTGGCTCCCTACTCAGGCTGCTCCATGGGGGAGTACTTCAGAGACAACGGGAAACATGCCTTGATCATCTATGATGACTTATCCAAACAGGTCAGGAAACATGATTTACAGGCCTTGAGGTCTGGCAGTGTGTTTGTAGCAGTAAGATCACCTCAGGTTTAGAAGTCGAGCGCGTTAAGTGAGGTGCTGGACTCTGAAAGCTCTCTGTCCACCACGCAGGCTGTTGCCTACCGTCAGATGTCTCTGCTGCTGCGCCGCCCCCCAGGCCGCGAAGCCTATCCAGGGGATGTGTTCTACCTGCACTCTCGGCTGCTGGAGAGAGCAGCCAAAATGAACGACTCCTTCGGGGGCGGCTCTCTGACCGCCCTGCCTGTCATCGAGACTCAGGCTGGGGACGTGTCTGCTTACATTCCAACCAACGTCATCTCCATCACTGATGGACAGGTAGGACTGCCTCACATCCCAGTACCCGTGTAACTGGCTGGCCAGTCTCTGAGGGGGCCTCCAGGCTTCTGACCAAGAGAATAAACCAATTCTCTCTTATAGATTTTCTTGGAGACTGAGTTGTTCTACAAAGGTATCCGTCCAGCCATCAACGTTGGTCTGTCTGTGTCCCGTGTGGGTTCTGCTGCTCAGACCAGGGCTATGAAGCAGGTAAGTGTGAGATTGCTGCTCCTGCTACCGTAGTGAGTAGGCCTTCCAACCCATTGCACTCTGAGGAGTAGTGAACAGAGTAGTAGACAGAGAATAAAACTTTGGATTCCTTGGTGTTACAAAATTATAAAAGAAGCAGCTTTAGAGAGCTCTTTGGTACTTCCATTGCCTGCTGAGAGAGGTGAGGGAGAATGGAAAATGGTATGTGCATAAAGATGTAAGATTAAGTTTTGATATGCTGAAATGGGTACTGATCAATACAGAATAAGAAGTAGAGAGCGCTCTCAACCGCAGGCGTTTAGTCCAGATGTGGAATTGGAGAGGTTTAATATCAACTGTTGCTATTTTAGGGAGAAATAGCATGGTTATGTTAAAGGGTGGGATTTTTAGAATTGCATATAATGTGTCACTCTTCAGAGTCACTTTTCTGGTCCACAAGGCAGAGCTGACTGGTGACAGCTGTCAGCTGCAGATAACCTGCAAACTGCCAGACCTCTCAGAGGTGACCAGGCTCTGAGCTGTGCCGTGCTCCGCAGGTGGCAGGTACCATGAAGCTGGAGTTGGCTCAGTACCGAGAGGTCGCTGCCTTCGCCCAGTTCGGCTCTGACCTGGACGCTGCCACACAGCAGCTGCTGAACCGCGGCGTGCGCCTGACAGAGCTGCTCAAGCAGGGCCAGTACGGTGAGTCCCGGGCTCAGCAAGTCTGCCTTCCCATTACAGCCTTGTGCAGCACTTGCAGTGTCTCTTCTGTGCACACGGTAAATGCAGACTGGCTTGTCCGTGTGCAGCTGATCTTCCAAGGACTCTGTGTAGTCTGATGTGTCCTGGTGTAAGAGTTCCAGTGGCGTGAGTGCTCTCTTTTCCTCCAGTTCCCATGGCTATCGAGGAGCAGGTTGCAGTCATTTATGCTGGTGTAAGAGGTCACTTGGACAAGCTGGAACCCAGCAAGATCACTAAATTCGAGAGCGCTTTCCTGGCTCATGTACTGAGCCAGCACCAGGCCCTGCTCTCCACAATCAGGTACGGTGGTTTACGTCTGGAGGGTGTTGACGTGGTGGCTGGTGGGCAGATAATGGTCGGTGAACTGTTAATGTAGTGTATCCTTGAACCTGTACCAGAACTGGAGGTTACATTAGCCTTCCTACAATGCACCTTCCTCAGCTTTGTCTTCAGCTTTTAGGAAACACAGCTGATGCTTAAAGTGAACATACTTGTCTCCTCTAAGCTGTTCCTGGAGTCACAATTGAGTCAGTTCCCATATTTCTTACCGCTTTAAGCTGTTGTGCTCTGGGTTAAGTGCTGCTGAGGGGACTGTTGGAGATTGAGTATTTCCACAGTCCTGTCCTGGGAACTGGTCCTGGCTTGTTTTGTCACGAGTCAAATCATGTGCCTTCCATGTCAGAGACACTGCTGTGTAGAAGGTAGAGAACTGTTGGAATATGCGTGGCTGTTCTGAAAGTATTTGTGGACAAACTTTGATTCTTAAACAGGACTAACTCCTTTAGGAGGAGAGGTGTTAGGTCATTGGTACAGCTTCATCCATCACATAGAAGTGTGTTAAATCATCTACTAATTTTGTTAGAAGAGGGGAGGATTGTTGTAAAGCGTGTCTTGGGGTTGATGATGTATCTGTTGATGTGTCAAAAGTTTAACTGAACTCTTCCAACAGGACCGAAGGAAAGATCTCTGACCAGACAGAAGCAAAGTTGAAGGAAATAGTCACAAATTTCCTGGCTACTTTTGAGGCATAAACTCTTAAAACCGTTCAAACAGACCAGGCTGTTGTGTCCAGTGCTCCAGCTCCATCAAAGCCTAAAGTATGCGACTTGAATGTACAGATCTCAGTGAGAATAAAGGTTCCCATGTAAAAAGGCTTGTCTGTTCTGTTCTGAGTTTCTTCTGGCTGGGCTGCCTGTGCCTGTAGAACCACAGCACTGAACTCCCCTGGATGCACTCCTGCTAAAGGAACTCTGGAAAGTGGGGGGCATCTTAGCTGTTGGGTGAGCAAACTCCCCTGACATGGAGCAGGAGGGTGGCAGAGCTGAGGGACATGATTAATTCTTCATGCCAGGCAGCTTATCCTGGAAAAAGGCAGTGCAGTGGGGGCGGCAGCTTATGCTGTCTTGTCATGGGGTAACTCTTTGGACCTCACAGCCCAACAGTGACAGAATATTTCTTGGAATTGGAGCCCAACCTGTCCTGGAAGACAGGTCCTTTTAGAACTCAAGTCCTTGTGTCTCAGCACAACTGCAGGTGCAGCTGTCACATTAATGACAGGTAGATGTTTACAGAATCCCAGAATGGTTTAGATTGAAGGGGACCTTAAATCCCATCTCATTTCAACCCCCTGGAAGTGGGGACACCTTCAACTATCCCAGGTTGCTCCAAGCCCCATCCAACCTGGCCTTGGACACTTCCAGGGAGGGGCAGCCACAGCTCTGAGCACCCTGTGCCAGGGCCTCACCACCATCAATCAGGAATTTCTTCCCAATATCCCATCTATCCCTGCCCTCTGGCAGTGGGAAGCCATTCCCCCTTGTCCCGTCCCTCCAGGCCATTGTAAATAGTCTCTCCATCCTTCCTCGAGGCTCCCTTCAGGTACTGGAGCCACAATCGGTCACCCCAAAGCTTTTCTTCTCCAAGCTGAACAATCCCAGTTCTCTCAGTCTTCAGTCACAGCAGATGTGCTCCATCATTTGTACCGTCTTGATACCCCCTGTGGAGTTGCTCTGGCAGCTCCATGTCCTTCCTGTGCTGGGACCCGGGAGCTGGAGCAGCTCTGCAGGTGGGGTCTCACCTGAGGGGGCACAGGGGCACAATCCCCTCCCCTGCTGCCCACGCTGTGGGATCAGCCCAGGGCACGGGGGGTTTCTGGGCTGGGTCATGTCCAGCCTCACCCACCACCATCCTCGATACTTGGCTCTGGTTCTGCCAGTGAACTACCTAAAACTGTCAGTGGTTGGAGGGAGGGTGTGAAGCTCTTTGATTTCCTGGCTTTAGCACAGGATCCCTGTGTTAGACCTCTGGGGATGGGGGAGAGTTCAGAGTCTCTCTGCCTGGTGTGCTTTCAGCCTGGTCCGTTTGAGCTTGGTCCTTAATCCTCGTCGAGCCTACATAGCACAGTTACCTGTGAGCAGGGCTGTCCCCAGTTAATACCTTCCTGCATGGGAGCATCCCACTTTCTCGTTCAAACCTGTGAGGTCGCAGGCACCTGGAAACACTGTCACACAGTTCCAGGCTAACAGGCTCCTCTGTTGGTGGCCTGAGTGCTTCTCCAGTACTGGGGAAAAATAAACACATTTTTAGTCCAGGAGTGTCAAGCACTTTCCTGTGAAAGACTCAGTGCTGTGCTCCAGGAGGAGGGATTCCTGTGGACATCCTTTAGTCTTCCACTAATTTTGTTTTGTCTGCTGGCTCCAAAAGAGGTGGCTTAGGGGCTTCATGGATATGAGGGAATGTTGTGGGATGTTTATACGCTGACCTGCACAATATAATTTGTCTCATCCAGGACAGCTTTCACAGCTTGTGACTGTTCCTGCACAGTGACTACTTGGTGTTGCTGTGCCGTCTTTTACTTCCTTGCTGCTGTACTTGGAAAGCACCGAACTCAGGAGTGTCAGTCCAAAATTGCACAGAGATGTATTTTTTTCTGGTAACATCAGAGATAAGTGTTCCGAAGTTCTGGTTTCTGCCCTGTTGCTGCTGTGATGCAGGAAGGTGGTAACTTCCTTGTGAAAGCACCGTGTGGTAAATTCACCCTTGTAAGGTCAGATTGAAGGTCGGTGGGGCAGGTTTTGGAAGATGGGTCTCAGATCCCGAGCAGTGCCACGGGGTGGAGCTGGGAAGCTGGGAAATGGCAAGTGGATGACAGACTCACAGAGCGGTTTGGGTTGACAGAGACCCTAGAGATCATCTACATCCAAACCCCTGCCACGGGCAGGGACACCTTCCACTATCCCAGGTTGCTCCAAGCCCCATCCAACCTGGCCTTGGACACTTCCAGGGATGGAGCAGCCACAGCTTCTCTGGGCAACCTGTGCCAGGGCCTCCCCACCTTCACAAGGAAGAATTTCTTCCCAACAGGCCATCTAACCCTGTCCTCTGGCAGTGGGAAGCCATTCCCCCTTGTCCTGTCCCTCCATTCCTTGTTCCAAGTTCCTCTCCAGCTTTCTTGGACCCCCTTTAGATGCTTGGCGATGTGGATTTGTGGTGAGGGTTTGTGCTTTTCTGTCAGGAGCATGCACAGGGTCAGTCTGCCAAAATCAGGCTCAGGTTACAGCTGAGCAGATTTATTTCGGTAAGCGGAAAATGCCTTTTTTTACATTAGTGGACTGTTTTAGCTGTCCCTGTGTTCACGCAGAAGCAGCAGGTCAGGGCAGTGGGTGTGATTCAGGCATTCCAGCACACAGTGTCCTGTCTCAGCTTCTTTATTTCCAAAGCACCTCTCAGAGGTTGCTCACCCAGTGCCTTCTCTCAGGCAGTGGCCCCTAATAAACTGCGGGTAACACGGGATGTGAAGGAGGGTTGTATTTTATGAGGAGCAGCTGGGGGGGCTCATCCTGAAGGAAAGGAGGCTCAGGGGGATCTTCTCGGTCTTTCCAACTCCCTGACAGGAGGGTGGAACGGGGGCGGGTGGGTCGAGATCTGCCCCCAGGGAACGAGGGGCAGGATGAGTGGAAACAGCCTCAAGTTTTGCCAGGGGAGGTTTAGGTTGGATATTACGGGAAACTCTTTCATGGTAAGGATGATCAAGCCCTGCCACAGGCTTCCCAGGGCAGTGGTGGAGTCCCCATTGTTGGAGGGAAGTAAAAGCCATGTGGATGTGACACTTGGGGACATGGGTTAGTGGTGCCCTTGGCAGNGCGGGGCACGGGGGGCAGAGCCGGCCGGAGCCGGGGGTCACAGCTGGAGGTGGCGGGGGGGTGTCACTCTTCTCTGGTTAGACTTGGCTCCAAAGCCAACGGTGGTGGTCGTGAGGTGACTTCGCTGAAGGCTCTGAGCATCCTGGAGTGGTAGAACACTGGCACAGGTTGCCCAAGGAAGCTGTGGCTGCCCCATCCCTGGAAGGCCAGGCTGGACGGGGCTTGGAGCAATCTGGGATAGTGGAAGGTGTCCCTGCCCATGGCAGGTGTGTTGGAACTGGGTAAGGTTGAAGGTCCCATCCAACACAAACCATCCATGATTCTGTGATCTCCAGCAGGCACTGCCCGCCCATGGATGTCTTGGGAGTTGTGGCTTTACAACCTGCTCTGTGCAGCCAAAACCCCAGCAAGCGGCTGCTGCTGTGCTGGAAGAAGTCAGTGCCAGGCTGAGGGTTTGATAACTTACAGGCCATCAGTGAACTGCTTGGAGACACTGAGGTCAAAATTGGTCCTTTGATGAGGAGCTAGTCCTGGACTAGAAGTGACTCGCTCCATGTGCTGCTGTCAGCTGCTGAAGCCACAGAGGAAAAGCCGCACTTTGGGGAAAACCACAATTTATTCTTTTGAGACTGAATTGTGCTTTTGTGAAAGGAGAAGTGCAGAAAAGCCACTTATCTGCTGTGAAATGGCTCTGTGGCTGCTCAGTTCCTCTTGTTGGGGTGGAACTTTGTTCCAGGTATAGGCAACCAGGAAGTAAACTACAAAGTTGTGTCTTTTGGCTGAAAATCCCCATCTGTGAATGGTGCTTGGGGTTTCCCAGATGTTGCTTGGAAGAAGGTCTCATCTTGCAGCATGGGAGAAAGGAGCACATGCCCCAGGAGGAGCTGGTACCAGGTTTGGGGCTCCTGTGTGTTGTGCAATGTGTGAAGATCACCTGCATCATTAGTGTGTTAACTGGCAGCGCTGTCAAAAATATAAATCCCACAAAGGTATCAAACCTGGCATGGAAAATAAAGCCAGCTTTGCATTGGGCAGGTGCTTCTCAGCTATTTGTTACCACAAATGTGCAGAGGGGAAGAATGCAAGGGTAGTGGCATCCCCTCCTAGGCTGAGGGGAATAACTGTGATGCCAGGAATGCCGAGTAGACATGGTTTGTCCTTCTTCAGTGCACATTGGATTGAAGTAGAGCTCCTCACTGCAGGGCTGACTTTGGCTATTTCTGCCTGATGCGTTCCTCTCCAGCTGCAATGTGGTGTTTTTTGAAGGAGGATCTTGGAGGATGGGGCTCAGAGGGAGAAAATACCAGGCAGGAGCAGCCCCAAGCCCCCAAAACAAGGAGGGGCTGGGACATGGCATGGGGTGCTTGCTCCTGCCTGACCCCTTTTATTGCAAACATGGCTATTTAATGAATAATCTCCAGTTCTTGCTGAACCCAAACCCATTGGTGCTGCCAGGGATTTTGCTTGGTTTTTTTTCCTTTCTGAAGCCTGTGTGCTTCAACACCCACCCCCCCAGCCAAGGAAACGTGCCTGGGGCAGGAGCTGTGGTGGAGGTTGGGTGGGAATGTGATTGATGTGACTCAGTGGAGAGATCAAGGCCCTGCTGTGGCCCATGGAAAAGGCAGGTACCACCCCAAGCAATCGCCACACCACTGTACTGGTGACTGTGCATCAGCTGGGAGGGCTGGGGGAGGAGGGGGAACAAGAGATGGGAAATAAAAAAACAAATTTAGATGAGACGTGGAGGGCTGCACATCCAGCTTCCGTTCGCTTTTGAGTGCTGTGAGTCAGCACACACTTCCTCCTGCAATTTTCCTCCTAAATTACTTTGCTTAAGCCGAAAATGGAAGGAGAAGCAAGTGATTTCATGGAATCAGAACAGTCTGTGTTGGAAGTGACCTTTAAAGACCATCTAGTCCAACCCTCTGCCATGGGCAGGGACACCTTCCACTATCCCAGGTTGCTCCAAGCCTTGTCCAACCTGGCCTTGGACACTTCCAGGAATGGGGCAGCCACAGCTTCTCTGGGAAACCTGTGCCAGTATTTTACCCCCTCATCATAAACAATTTTAACAATTTCTTTCCTATATCTAATCTGAGTCTCCCCTCTTTTAGTTTAAATCCATCATCCCTTGTGCTATTGCTACAAAGAGAGGGGTGAGGCACAACTTTCATCTTGAGCAGGTTCTTGACCTGTCAAAGGAGGTGAGATCAAGAGGACCATCTCTGCATGATCCTGGGCAGGTGGCAGATGCTGCCATACAGGTGCTGTTTCTTAGTGGTCATGCTGGCTGAGCTTCTGATCTGCTGGTTCAACAAAATATTCAGGTCTTGTTTTTTTTCCCCCCAAATTAACTCACCATCTCACTCTGCCTGCAAAATTCCTAAATACTGAAAAAAATGTACTTCACTCTGGTGAAGGCCAGTTTTGCAGTGGTTAGAACAGCCTAGTGAGAAAACGGAGACTTTGGGCGGGATGATCCAATAGATGGGACAAAGCCTAAAAATAACCAAATCCTCAAAAGCTATGCCAGGTTTGGTGTTGGATCTTCCAGCTTTGAAATGTGACTGGTTGTCAGTGGTGACCACCAAATTTCTTTGTGGGGACAGGGGTAGTAAATTCTTTACTGAGAGGGCGGGGAGGCCCTGGCACAGGTTGCCCAGAGAAGCTGTGGCTGCCCCATCCCTGGAAGTGTCCAAGGCCAGGTTGGATGGGGCTTGGAGCAACCTGGGATAGTGAAAGGTGTCCCTGCCCATGGCAGGGGGTTGGAACTGGATGACGTTTAAGGTCCCTCCAAACCTCCCAACCACTGGATGATTCTATGATAAGTTGCAACCCATCCTTCATTCTGTTGGACTATACTTCTAGCTTCACCTGGGGACTGATTTAACTTTAAACTCCACCAGTTCTGGTTTCTCCAGTGAGTGCTGTGTATATTCCTGCACTGGAGCCTGGTCCCTGCCAGAGCTGATGGTGTGATGCCCATGGTGTGCTCTGCCAGGAAAGCACAGGGCCACTTTGCTGTCTGCATTGGAGTTGGCTCATGCTCTTGAGTGTCAGCACATGATACTCAAGTTTATCAGCATAAGATGATAAACTTCCTTAAATAAACAGGTTTGCTCTCTGGACCCTGATGCAGCTCCTGCCTGAGCAGGGACCAAAGTCCAGACATGCCTGAAACTGAACATGCATTGCCCTGAGCGCCCCGACTCACACAACCTGCATGTCTGTGACAGAGCTGTACAACAACAAAAATACCCCAAAGCTCCTGTTTGTTTGCCCTTGCCCTGCCTGTAGTGGTTGCCACATGTTGAGCAAGCATGAGGTTCTGTTTTCATTTGTTTTTGCAACCCATCCTTCTTCTTTCACTATAAGAGGTCTTTTCTTTCACTTTTTTTCTCTTTCTTAGTATGTCTGGTTCTCCACAAGCCTGTTCTTGCACGTATTTTGGGTAACCCAACAGCAGAGCTTTGAGTCTCATCAGAGCACTTTGATCTTGTAAAACCCTGTGGTAAAAATAGAAATGACAATAATGCTAAAACCCACTGTAATTATAATCTGTAGGCCAACAGCTTGCAACTTGGAGAGTGAAATTTCAGTCATTTTGCTTTTAATGAGACAATGCTCTGCTCTCTGTGGTGTTTTTAGTGATGCTGCAAAAACAACCCATGGCTGTGGGGGCTGCAGCCCCAGGCTCCTGGGTTTACTCCTTGGCTGCTGACTCATGGTGTGATGCTGGCTGGGCTGTTGCACTTCCCTTTCCCCTTCTTGTCCTTCTCTAAATGTGTCCTGTCTTGTTGGAACTTAGCAGCAGCATTATGAAATCCTCAGTCGTTTCAAAGGAACAAGGTGAGGTTTGTGGGAAGAGGTAATTTTGTTAAGCCAGGATGGTCCATTGCTTTTGGTGTCCCTGGGATGAGCACAAAAGGTGCGTTGGCATAAGGGAAGGGAACTTCAAATGGAAAATTACTAATCAAAAGCTGCTTTTTGCAGGATGCTGGTCTCAGGTGGGTGGATTTGCAGTGAGTCCTTTTCCTCCCTGCAATGAGTTTTGTCTGTCCTGGTTGTGGGATGCAACATTTCCTCACCGTGCTCCCCTGCGGTCACCAGCATAAGCATTTCTCTGCCTCAGCAACCTCTGCAGGACCCTGAGCAATTCAGAGGCTGTGTGGACTATGAGCAAGGACAGCAGTTATGTTTGCACAGTGTTTCCAACTACTGAAACAATCATCTGGCTTCTTGCGTGTTTCTCTAAGCACATAAGGCTGCGAACATATACTGAGAGCTTGGCATAAATATAGATCTTCCGAGAGATCTATATACGTCTGTGAACAGTGCAGTGCCCCAGTCCTTTCCATTTGGGAAGACTGGGACAGACTGATGGAGGGCAGGAATGCTCTGCGGAGGGATCTGGACAGGTTGGATCAATAGGCCAAGGCCCACAGTGTGAGGTTCAAGACCAAGTGCCAGGTGCTGCCCTTGGGTCACAATAGCTCCCTGCAACACTACAGGCTCAGGGCAGAGGGGCTGGAAAGTGCCCAACGGGAAAGGCCCTGGGGGTGCTGGTGAGAGCAGCTGGACACGAGCCCGGGTGTGCCCAGGGGGGCAAGAGGCCAATGTCCCCTGGGCTGTGCCAGCCATGGTGTGTCCCAGGCCCAGGGCAGGGCCCGTCCCCTGTGCTGGCCCTGCTGAGGCACCTCCAGTGCTGGGGGCTCTGCTGGGCCCCTCAGACAAGAGACACGGAGGGGCTGGAGCGTGTGCAGGGAAGGGAACGGAGCTGGGGAAGGGGCTGGAGCACCAGGAGAGGCTGAGGGAGCTGGGGGGGCTCATCCTGGAGAAAAGGAGGCTCAGGGGGGACCTTCTGGCTCTGCACCTCCCTGACAGGAGGGGGGAGCTGGGGGGGTATTGGGCTCTGCTCCCAGGGAACAGGGACAGGATGAGAGGAAACGGCCTCAAATTTTGCCAGAGGAGGTTTAGGCTGGATGTCAGGGAAAATTTCTTGACCCAAAGGGCTGCCCAGCCCAGGCACAGGCTGTCCAGGGGAGTCCTCATCCCTCCAATGAAGTACCAAAAAGCACTTCATTTAAAATAAAAGTGCAAGGGAGCAATGCTCACTTCTCCTAATCTTAATTTTTTTTTTTTAAATAGTTCACTATTATTGCTTGTAATCTTACCATAGATGACTTTTTATAGGATAGGATAGATGGATTTAAAAGCCGTGTGGATGTGGCACTTGGGGACACGGGTTAGTGATGGCCTTGGGAGTACTGGGGAATGGTTGGACTTGTTGATCTTAGAGGACTTTTCCAAGCTTAACAATTCTATGATTTTATGTTTATATGTTTCTCCAATGTAATTTTCTTCATAGGGTGTGAGTCTGCAGGGGTTTTCCATGTAAAGTAGGGCAGAAGATGGAATCAGCAAGCTCAGCAGCTTGCCTTTCAGCTGTGACTCACACAAGATCATGACATGCTTTCAAATCCTGACTAGAGCATTTTAGCCCCTCTTTTGGCTGAAAGTGCAAACAAACCCCAAAACATCACCAGCAGCACACAAATTCCTTCTCCTTACTGAGTCTGTTGGGAGGATGCTGCAAACCCAGGCAGCAGATCAGGAAGGGAGGAGCATGTCCTATGGGCTCAGGAAACATCAGCTGCTGCTTTGTCACCTTGAAGTCATCAGTTTGTAGTTTCCATGGGCTGTCCTGTAAATAGAATGTTGGCTCAGAGCTCAGCAGGGAGGACCAGGAGAGCCATGTGCTGCAGGGAGGGAGGAGGGATCCTCATCCTCATGCCTGCCTCTGTTTGAGGTATCACTCCCCATCATCCATACCTGTCTTTGGCTTATCCATTTCCAACCCCCTGCCACACGCAGGGACACCTTCCACTATCCCAGGTTGCTCCAATCCCCATTCAACCTGGTCTTAGACACTTCCAGGGATGGGGCAGCCACAGCTTCTCTGGGCATCCTGTGCCAGGGCCTCCCCACCCTCACAGGAAAGAATTCCTTCCCAATATCCCATCTATCCCTGCCCTCTGGCAGTATGAAGCCATTGTCCCATGTCCTATCCTTCCATCCCTTGTCCCAAGTCCCTCTCCAGCTCTCCTGGAGCCCCATTAGGCCCTGGAAAGGGCTCTAAGGTCTCCCTGGATCCCTCTCTGCTCCAGGCTGAACAACAGCAGTCATGATCATCCTTCTGGTTCTTTCTGTGCCAAACCTGTCCAAAAGAAATCAGCTGCAAAGGCTGGTTTCACATCATACAACCCTGCCAGCTCCCTCTGGGTCAGGAGCTCCTCCTGACTGGAAACAGCTCTTTTGGAAATCTTCCATGGAGGAATTTAAAAGCTGTGTGGATGTGGTACTTGGGGACGTGGATGGGGACATAGGATATTTCAGGACTGAGCTGTTATTTTTTCTGAAAATCTTGTGCTATATTGCTTCCATTGTTCACATTCAGGAGTCTCTCCCAACCCTAAAATAAAAACATCTTATTTCATAAAGAGGCACTTGCACACTTGCTCCCACTGAGCCACTGCCTGTGCAAATGCCTCTGGAGGTGGCAGTGGCCGTGGACGGCACTGACAAGGGTGTGATTCCTGTTCTTGTGATTTCAGAGCACAGATCTGACGAGCACCGTTGGCTACGACAGCATCATTCAACATCTGAATGATGGCAGGAAGAACTGCAAAGAGTTTGAAGACTTTCTGAAGGAAAGGTAGGGAGCTGCCTCTGATAACTTGTGGAGTTGAGCGTGGGAAGCTACTGGCACTACTCCTGGTATTCCCTGTTGGATTTCTGTTGTGCTTAACTGTCCACTATGTTGAAATGCTCTCCCATGAAGTTCACCTTGCTGTTCACCTTGCAGAAGATCAGGTGAAGATCTTGGCCTAGCTTTGCCCTAAACTTGCCTTTGTACGTTATGAACAGTCCACAGACTTAATGTTAAAAAGTAGTAGCAATAGATACTGCCTTTATTAACCAGAGGAGGTGACCTAAGCAGAGGTTCTGTGGCTACAAAAACATCAGGGATGGTCTGGCCATGTATTTTGAGTTTATAGTTCACGTGGTTAACAATGGCTAAATATGAAAAGCATTGTACGATGATCCCGATTTAATGTAATTTTGGTAATGAGAAGTGGAGAAAACCAATCTGTGACTGCATGTCTTGGTACAGAGCAGCCTGGAACAAATATAGTGGGGATAAAGGGGAGAAGAACCAACACTTAAAGAGTGTCTAATGCACCTACATCTGTTTAGGGTGTAATCCCATGTTCCAGGAAAATTTGGGCTTTCTGTCTGAGGAATTGGACCCTGAGTACTGTGTCCCACTCATGTGTGACAATGCAGAGAGTGCCAAAAACCTCCTCCACACCCCGTGTCCTCTTTGCTCTTGAAGGAGGTGTAGGTTGCCACCAATATGTCTTTCCAAGAGGAGATTAGAGGCTGGGCTGGGGCTTCCTGCTCTCTGAACATAGCCCAGTTCTCCATGTACAGCATGGCTTTTACACAGTCCCAGACATGTAGAATGTGCCTGCTGGTTTTGGTGCTTTGTCTCAATGGGAAGTTCATGGGAATATTGTTAGAGGAAAAAAACCCAATTTATTACATTTATTTTTTTTTCATTTCCCTACAAGCTTTGGGAGTTTTTAAAGAGTTAAGCCAGGTAAACCCCACTGCAGATCTCCAGAAATCAACAACACAGGTGTCTGCATCTGTGTTAGGCGATAAACAGGCATTTTGGGAAGCTGAAAGTGACTGCAGGCAGTTAGGGTTGCCCAGATGGAGATACCTACATTTGACCCAGCAGGTCCAGCTCTGGCTGTCTGTACTGATTCCAAAGCAGCTGCAGAAAGCTGGTTGTTCTTATACTGCAACACGTAGGCTCTCTTTTCTCCCTCCCTTTCTTTCAAGAGGGCAGAACAAAACAATCTCTCAAACATGTTATTTACACTAACTCACGAGATTTGGCCTCTTCTTCAGATATTTTTGCTGAGGACCAGAGGCAGGTGCACAAAGTACTCATTGCCTCACCCTAAAACGCCCTGAAGAGCAGAAATGGCCCAGCTGAGCTTTGGGGTGCTTGTCTGGTGGCTGACTGGTCTTTGAGGTGCATATTCCCTTTCTGTCACATTTGGTATAAATCATCCAGATTAGATTCAAAACTACTTAGTGTGAATGGACCAAGGGACCTCACAAGCCTAGTTCCATAGGAAACTGAGGAAAAAAAACCTACCCAGGTGACTCACCTGGCTGCATCTTGCACCTGGCAGCTTAGTCTTCCATCCCCTGTGGAGGGGATCCTTGCACCCATCAGCCAAGGGGAGATTTGGGGAGCAGCACATCAGGACCACAGGCACAGCAAAGCCAAGTGTTTTCACTAGAAAATCTGGTTGGCACAGGTCAGGAGGCAGGGAGGTGTTCAGAGCAGGTCTTGGCCTCTGCTGCTAACAAGTCTTAGTTTCTGAATTCAGAACTTCCTCTCATTTCTGTCTTTCCTCAACAGGGCAATTATAGAAGAAAAATATGGCAAAGAGCTCATTAACTTGTCGAAGAAGAGGCCCTGTGGGCAGACAGAGCTGAAGTAAGGTCACAGTCCTGTGTGTGTTCTGCTTTTATGGGTGTCCTTGGAGCAACGAAGGAGGAAGAGAAGGAAGGAGGCTGTGAGAGATAGGAGAGTGTTTTGAAATGTGATTGGGATGTCCAGAAGATGAGCTGAAATCACTCTTGTGGACGAACAATGCCCAGTTGGGTTCTACTTTTGATTAGTGTTCTGCCAGTCACTAACCAAAGCACTAACCTCTCATGAGAGGTGTAGGCTGGTGGTTCAGCAGAAAGCTGAGGATCATGAGACCTTGGGTTCACTCCTGACTGGTTTTGTAGCCAGAGGAAAGTACAGGTTGACTTGAACCATGCAAATCTTCAAAGCCCAGCGTGCTGGGGCCACTGTGGTTGCCTCCATGAGTGGGTCTCCATTTCCCCAGTGACTCTTGGCACCTTCTGATTCCTCCTTTGTTTCTACACTTTATACATGCCCAGTATGACATTCTCTGACCATTAATTTACAGTTTTATATTGAGGTGTCACATAAAATGTCTCTGAAATTAATAGGGAGAAAAGTTCTCTACATTTCCAAACAATGGCCAATGCACCATGTAATAAGTGTTCATGTGTCTAAAATGATGCTTTAAGGGGGTTGCCTGAAATATTTTTCATGAAACTCTGAATTTTTGGTAGCATTCATTGTTCAAAAAGGTGTAAAGCAGATCTCAAACCAAGTGAGCTGCATTACACCTGCTGAGAGTGAAAAAGCTGGAGGTGTAAAGAGGGAAAATAAACCTGTTTTGAGGTGCTTTGACTGGTGTCGAGTAAGGGACTGTTTTGGGAGAGGGGCTCTGCTGATACCCGAGCCTGGCCATGCTTTCACACCCTCTTTAATGCTCCTCCTATGTTTTTCAGCACACTGAAGAGATCCCTGGACATTTTCAAGCAACGTAAGTAATTCTTCATGTTTGTCAGGACACTTGGCAGCACAAAAGCCTGAAGGGAACTTGGGAAGAAAGGCTGGGAATAAAATAGCTGAGAATCCTCTGACGCTGTGTGATGCTGGGCTGGGGAAGGGGCTGTTCTCCTGGTCTGGCTCATCCCAGTGTGTGGGGTTTGGGACAAAGTGCTCCAGGGAAAAGTGGGAGAGGGGACCCACAAGGCATCTTTTTGATGATCTCTTGGGCTTTCGGGTCTGGCTACAGCTCAGAGGCTGTGCTTGTGCTCTGCATTGGAAGCTGTGCATAAGCTCATCTGGAATTTGTTGGATAGGCTTGTCCTCTTCACACATGGACAGAGTTACTCACACCTAAATGGTGTTCTGGGCCCCTCAGACAACAGAGACATTGAGGGGCTGGAGCATGTCCAGGGAAGGGAACGGAGCTGGAGAAGGGGCTGGAGCACCAGGAGAGGCTGAGGGAGCTGGGGGGGCTCATCCTGGAGAAAAGGAGGCTCAGGGGGGACCTTCTGGCTCTGCACCTCCCTGACTGGAGGGGGGAGCTGGGGGGGCTCGGGCTCTGCTCCCAGGGAACAGGGACAGGATGAGAGGAAATGGCCTCAAGCTGTGCCAGAGGATGTTTAGGTTGGATGGTAGGGGAAATTCCTTCACTGTAAGGATGGTCAAGCCCTGTCAGAGGCTTCCCAGGACAGTCGTGGAGTCCTTATCCCTGGAGGGATTTAAAAGCCATGTGGATGTGGCACTTGGGGACATGGATCAGTGATGACCCTGGCAGTGCTGGGGGAATGTTGGACTTGCTGATCTTAAGAGGGATTTTACAACCTACACTATACTATTATTCTAATTGGAGCAACTAAAAAATGATGCTCTGCCCACCATACACGGTCCCTTCAGTGCCTTGTGTCAGAACCTGCTGGGTTACCCTGTGCTTAGTCCATCCCTTGCTCTACCCAGGTTCATCTGCTGCCCCTCCAAAACATGGCTCTGCCCTCCCCGCTGTTCATAGCTGTGGGTTTGGAACAGCTTTGTGTGTTGAATCCTGAGTCTCCACTCCCTTGGTGACCTTGCTGGGGTGGTATTTTGGTTACAGCCACTCACTTTCAGCAAGAGGAGCCTGAGATTTTTTTAGCCTTAGTTTTTCTGTGCCCCAAGTTGTTGCCTGCTGTCCTGGGGCAGTGCATCCTTCACACAGTGCCTCAGGGTGTGATGTGTTGAAACACCCCTGAATTCACCCGTGTGAGGGGCAGACGTGACTGCTTGTTTGAGTAACTGGAGTTTCCTCAGACTGGGGGGCAGGTCCCAGGAGGGTTTATCTGTATGTGGGTGAGCACTGCTTTAGGCTGCTTCAAACAGGCTGCTGCTTTTTCATGTTTCTGAAAAGAGGTGTGTGATGTGGGGTCAGTTCGATGTCAGCTGACTTGAGAAACACAGTCTCTTTAGGAATATATATGCATATACGTACATATTTAATTTTACTTTTTCTTTGCAGAGATAGACAATGTGGGACAAGGTCACATCCAGCTGGCACAAACCCTTCGGGAGGAAGCAAAGAAGATGGAGGACTTCAGGGAAAAGCAAAAACTGCATCGTAAAAAGGTCAGATGCTGCAGGAAGATGCGCCTTCCCACAGGCTGTTGATCCTGCCCCAGGAAATGGGCTATTCCCCGTGGCCTCTCCCACTGTGTCCCAGCCCCCTCCATGCCCCCAGTGCCAGCTGCTGCTGGGAAGTCCTGAGTTCCTTCCTATGTGTTGTAACCACGTTGATGAACTGTGCACCAACCTCTGACTTCCTTCTTCTCACTGTCACATCTTCTGCTTTTGGTGGTTTTTCAGGACAGGCACAGCAGGGGCTCAGCCCCGGGACACCAGCCTAAACTGGGAATGCTTTTAAAGCCCTTATATACAGTGCTGTATGGTCTCCACAGGGTCTGCTAAAATGGCCAAACTTCTTAATGTCTTCTGGCCTGAGATCCTTTTGTCTGGAAAAGTGCTAGAACGAGGGCTAGGGTGGACCTAGCAGAGGCGAGTGGGCTTCCCAGTTTTGCTAGAGCCTATGGAGGTGATACATTGGTAGGATTTAGTTTGTAAAGCTCCTTTGCATACACAAGTCGAGGCTTAGACAGAAGCATACGAGATGAGTTTTTTGAAGATGCTTTGGGTGGATAAAGGTCCTTAAGCCCATCCCAATCCAGTGACTCTTCCTTTCCTAAGCCACACAGTGGAGCTTTGATGGCAAGTGATGTGCTGACTTCAGGTCTGTTGTCTTCACAGATAGAGCTGATAATGGAGGCGATTCACAAAAACAGGAATGTGCAGTACAAGAAGACCATGGAGGTAAAGCAAACGTGCTGCTGTTTCTTGCCATGTGGGTTAAGGCTGCTCACACACACATGCACAGAACTGAGGCAGGCTTAAACGAGACAGTTTTCCTCCTCTGCTGCGACACCGGGTGCTGTGTCTGCATGAGTGGTGTGCAGGATGTACTCAGAAACACTGAAGAGCACACCAAGGATGTGGCCAGTGGTAGACTTGCAGAATTGGGTACAATTGATTTAGAATCACAGAATCATTTAGGTTGGAAAAGCCCTCTAAAATCCTGAGTCCAGCCATTTCCCAGCACTGCCAAGCCCACCACTAAGCCATGTCCCCAAGTGCCACACCTACACCTTTTCTGAACATTTCCATGGATGGTGACACCACCACTGCCCTGGGCAGCCTGTTCCAGAGCTTGACAGCCCTTTCTGTGAAGAATTTTTTCACACATTCAATCTAAACCTCCCCTGATGCAACTGGAGGGTGTTGCCTCTTGTCCTATCATTTGTTATGTGGGAGCAGCATCCAACACCCCCTGGCTCCACCCTCCTGTCAGGGAGTTGTAGAGCGTGAGAAGGTCCTCTCTCAGCCTCCTTTCCTCCAGGCTGAGCCCCCCCCGGCTCCCTCAGCTGCTCCTCATCAGACTTGTGCTCCAGGCCCTTCCCCAGCTCTGTTGCCCTTCCTTGGACATGCTCATGGACTTGATTGCCGTGAGATTTTCATGCCAAACAAAGAACAGCTTTACTTGTGAGGCTTCCTGCAAGCTGTAGGACACCTGGGACCTTGTGTGCTGCCCCCTGCTCTGCTGGCGGCCCATCCCTTCCCTTGTAGGCTGTTCTTTCCCCTGAGCTGTGTTTGGATCTTGCTCACTGATGTGATCCTGGTGTCTCTCCAAGGCCAAGCGTGTGTACGAGCAGCGCTGCCGGGATAAGGACGAGGCGGAGCAGGCCGTGCACCGCAGTGCAAACCTGGTGACACAGAAACAGCAGGAGAAGGTATGAGGAGGTGTGTGGCCATGGGGCAGGAGGAGAAAGGGGTGTCCCTTCTTGCAGCTCAGCTGTCCCAAGGCTCTTCTCCCACCTCTGGGTTTTGCAGTGACATGGGAGGGCTGGTGATGTTCACCACTTGGGCTGCAGTGCCATTGGTGACGCTCTCCTCCACCTTCCTTCTCTCTACCATTTTTGGCAGCTGTTCCTGAAGCTGGCTCAGACGAAATCAGCTCTGGAGGACTCTGGTGAGTGTGGAAATGCCAGGTTGGGAGGGTGAGGGGAGCATTTCCAGGGTTGGCAGGTTGTGAAGCTCCAGCTCTTGGGTCAGAAACGTGTCAAAGAAAACACTAGTGGGCACCTGCCCTGGAGGAGCCTGCATGGCCCCACCAAGGCCATATCCTTCTGCTTTATTCCTGATGTCCCAGCTGTTTCAGGCTTCGTGTATCACCTTTAAGGTTTTTTTAAATTAATGGTAATCATGGAATCACAGACTTATAGAATGATTTGTGTTGGAAGGGACTTTAAAGATCATCTCACTCCAACTCACCCTGCCATGGGCAAGGACACCTTCCGCTGATAATGTGATTTCTCTTACAGACAGGAGTTACCAGCAGAGTGTGGCTACGCTGGAGAAGATCCGAGAAGAATGGCAGAAGGAGCACATCAAAGCTTGTGAGGTAAATGCCCCAAAACAGCTTCACATGTCAGTGTGCTGACATGCTGTCAGTGCTCTGAGTGTCCACCTGGCTGCAGGGCTCAGGGATGGTGCAGATTTGCCTTCTGTGTATCCCCCTGGCAGTGAAGCAGCAGGACGTTTTGCAGCTAACCCTGTGTATGTCTAAAGCTTGGCTTCTTGATTCAAGGCCTCACTGCTTCAAGGTTTCCACAATTTTTTAATTATTCTTATTTTTCCACCATCTTTTAAAATTGACAGTCAAGGTAGTGGCATTTTTGCCTATTACCTGGTTCCATGTTTGGTGTGACTGTCATCTTGAACAGCTGTGGTCATCTCTGGCTACTCAGTGACTCAAGGCCAGTATGTCCTAGAGCCTCAACAACACCTGGAACACTGTTTGATACTCTGAAAGACTTTACATGACTTTGCAGCAGAGGCTGGTGGTGGCTGGGGGTGCGGGTGAAGCCATCTCCACATGAACACTGTGTGCCAAGGAGCCCTTCACCTTGTGTCTCACAGACCACATGTTAGCATAGGAGCCCCTCTGAGCAGATGTATCAGCCTGAAGCAGACTGTCTCATAGAGAAGTGGTCTAGCAGGGATTTCTAGCACGTGCTGGAGAATTCCAGAGCTGGTGGCAAGAGGTCTGAGGAGCTGCTCTGCTGCTGGCTTGTGATCTGTGACTGAGGGATGGACAGGGTCTGCAGAGGTCAAGGTTTTATCCCGGGTCTGCTGCAGGCTTGCAAACAGCCTTCCCATTCCCAGATGTGCTGATCCCTTCCCAAGCTATTTCTCATCAGGCTGCAATTTTACTTTTCTGTTTTGAACTCGAATTGGCTATCTGTGTGGTGTGGTGTGTGTGGGTGTCTCAGTGATGGTGTGCTTCTGGCGTCTGGAGTCTGGAAGCCTCTTTGATGGGAACATGGATTAGTGATGAGCTTGGCAATGCTGGGTTAATGATTGGACTCGATGATCTTAGAGGGCTTTTCCAACCTAAACGGTTCTGTGGTGGGGAGTGGAAAGCAGTACTTTCAGTTTTGCAGGTGGATCATGTGGAGGTTTTCCTCTCAATGTGTCACAAAGGTCATAATTAGTAACAACTGCATACGTACACTTAGGTTGAAAGATTATCCTTCATGGCAATGTGTAAAGGCATGTGAAATTGAGGAATCAGACAGCAGATTTCTGGCATACCAGATTTCAAAAGACTTGGGCTTAAAATTGCTTGGAAAAGGGCTGGGCAGGAAAGAGAGAGAAGACCAACGAGTAAATGCATCTCTGTTTTCATACAGTGTTTATTTATTGCTCCATACCTGGCACTTGGAAGTATTAAAAAAACATGTGGGTGTGGTACCTGGGGAGATGGGTTAGTGGTAGCCTTGGGAGTGTGGGGGGAATGGTCGCAATCAATTATCTTGGAGGGCTTTTCCAACCTAAATGATTCTGTGATTCTGATACCTGTGGAAGGGAAGTGAGCTGGGACGGCAGGAGCATGGGGTATGTAAGGAACATGTACTGCCTTTTGGGAAGCTGGTTTGGTCTCCCCAGAGGTAGCAATGAGCTGCATGACCCTACTGGTCCTGCAGACCTTCCGAGTTTAACACTCAACACTCACCTGGTTGCATAGAGGGATCATTCCTCCTCTGGACTAGCTGGAGGACTCGTGGTTTCCTTGTTTCTTGCAGAAGACCAACACCGCCTGCCTTGCTGTCCTCTTTGTTGTGGCATTTAGGCATGAGAAGCAATCAGGATAAAGGAGATTTGCCCTCATTTTAAAGATATGATGGCCATTTTTGTCTGTGTTTTTCAGTTCTTTGAGACTCAGGAATGTGAGCGGATCAACTATTTCCGTAATGCCGTCTGGCTCCATGTCAACCAGCTCTCCCTGGGCTGCGTCCAGAATGATGAGGTACCTCAAATGAAAATTTTATTTTTATGTGTGGGAAGCAAAGCCCAGTTTATTTTCCTGTGCACTAAGCTATACTGTGTCCAAATTGGACTGTGGCCCTTGATTGCCCACCAGACACCAGCATGAGTGTGAAGGCAGAAGATTTAGCCAAAACTCTTGCAAATGAGGTTTCCTCAGGGATTCACACATTTTTCGAGGATGCTGAAACATTGGAACAGGTTGCCCAGAGAAGCTGTGGCTGCCCCATCTCTGGAAGTGTTCAGGGCCAGGCTGGATGGAGCTCTGAGCAATCTGGTGTGGTGCAAGGTGTCCCTGCCCATGGCAGGCAGAGTGGAACCGGATGATATTTAAAGTCTCTTCAAGCCCAAACCATTCTAGGATTCTGTGATTCCCCTGTCACTGAAACTCGTGTCCTGCGTGAATACTGGGATTTCTCCCCATGCATAATAAATGGTTAGAAAAAGCCCTCTTGTTTCTTGACCTGGTATAATAGAAATGCATTTTGTTTCCCTTCTGCAGAAATATGAGGAAATCCGCAAGAGTTTAGAAATGTGCAGCATTGAGAAAGATGTTGATTTTTTTGTAAATTTGCGCAAAACTGGGAATCTGGCTCCAGGTAAGAGCTTAGTACAGTCTCACAAAGTAGTGCTGACTTCCCTGTGCTTCTCATGGATCTGCTGCTCTGGTCAGCATCAGTTTGGATGCAAAAACCTGATGTTTTGCAGCATCCTTCCTTTCATTCACTGCCATGCAGCACTGTCACATCAGAATGTGACACACAGCCCCTGAAGATAATACTCCCTTTTTCAGCTTCCTCATTAGGCATTTTCCCAGAGAGGGGAAAGACTTTAGCTGAATATTGGTATAACAAGCATTTTATGTCTGTAAAAGGTCTTTACTACTGTTAACTTTTCCTAGCTCCTGTTCTTTATGAAAACTACTATAATACACAGAGAAATGTGACTCCTGCGAGAAGCCCAGTTCCTGTACCTATATCAAGGTAAGAGACGTAACACGTACAGCTGCAATTGCTATTGCAAATTATGCTCTCCCCCCAAAAAGGCGTATTTTGTTCCTTTGAGTCTGTTGGAAGCTTACTTGAGAGTATTAGAGGAAAATACTTTCTTGCATGGTTCTTTTGATCTGTTCATCTGAGGAGCGTTAAAAGCATGTGTGGGTAGAGGAAGGAACCACAGAGCTGAATTCCCCTCCCTGGGACAGAAGCTGGGCAGGGAGGACCGACTGAAGGATATTCCTGCTGGGGGCAAAGATGACAACAATGGCCAAAGACTCATGCTAAGGATGAGTATGTCACTTTGGCTGCCACACTGGGACAGGAGTCATGGCCAATTATGGCTTCCTGGTATCTCACTCTGGGCAAAGGCATGTACAAAGGCATACCCTGAGGCTCACTTGTGAATTTTTCCCCAGCTTAGTGCTTTTTGGTTATTTTTTCCTCTCCCCTGCTGTTTCAGCTTCAATTCCTGTGTGTTTGCCAAGCAGGATGTTGGTGGTGAACACATGCCTTGGTGCCAGGTCTCCATAAAGCCCAGGCTACCAAATGTCTTGCCCTCCCACCAGCTCCAGGAGGGCAGCTGGGGAGTGCAGGACCAGGACCAGGGCAAAAGGAGTCCTGTAGCCATGCAGATCCTCACCTCTGTGTTTCCTTCTGTGCAGGAGGGGACCTCTGCCCACCCCGAACACCCCACCAGGTGAGTTACTGCTTTTTGGGCTTTCTGGCCCCACAAAGGAGCCACGCCCTTGTTCCAGATCCCCCTCTAGGTGTCTTGGAGCCCCTTTGGGCACTGCTAAGGGCTCTAAGGTCTCCCTGGAACCTTTGCTTCTCCAGACTGAACACCCCCAGCATTCTCAGCCTGTCTCCACAGGACACCTATTTGAGCCTCATTCACCCTTGTGCCCCATCCCAATGTGTAGTGTTTCTGTCCAGTTTTAAGTCTCATAATAAGCAGTTCTTATAAGAAAACCTTTTTTTTTTTGTGCTCTGCGTTTCAGGGGAGCCTGATTATGCCACAGTTGATGGCTACAGCTTGGTACATTTCTAACAGTCACAGTAAGTACTCACTTTTGATGAAGAAAGAGAGCTTATAGGAAAGAGGGCAGATAATACAAGAAGGGGGAATGATTTTAAATTAAAGGAGGGTAGATTTAGATTAGCTATAAGGAAAAAATTCTTCTCTGTGAGAGTGGTGAGACACTGACACAGGTTACCAGAGAAGCTGTGGCTGCCCCTGGATCCCTGGAAGTGTCCAAGACCAGGATGGACAGGGCTTGGAGCAACCTGGGACAGTGGGAGGTGTCCCTGCCCATGCCAGGGGGCTGGAATGAGATAATCTTTAAGGTCCCTTCCAAGCCAAATGGGATTCTGTGATTCTGCAGAAGAGCATTTGAGATGGGGCTAAGCAGAAGAGGGACAGAGGAGAAAGAAGGGCCATTGGTTAAGAGGGGACATTTTGAGGTGTCTGACTGTAAGTGATGCTCCTGTCAGCCCTCCCATCGCTTGTCTGAGCTGGAGCTGTGGTTTAGACACTGTTGATCCTTTTCTGTAGGTTTTCCAGGCAGAAGACACTGTTGGTCTGATCAGCGTGGCAGAGGTGGTGTTTCCAGTTATTTCTAGACACACAGAGCTGAAGTGCTTCTACTTTTCAAGAAAATCTTTGAGGACTGATAATTATTTGTACATTCAGAAAGCGCCTACTAAAAATCTGTGCCTTTGATCATCACACCCCTTGGATGGATATCCTATCTTCAAACTCAGAGGAAGAAAATAAGCAGACACAGGGGTGATTTATGTCAGCAGAAGTTTTTGATTTGAAGTTCTAAAGTGCAGCCATCTGGGAGAGGTTGGAGCCTCCCACTCTCCAGATAACTAAGAAGTCGTATGTGCCGAGGGGAGCGCTGCACCTTGCTATGGGCATGCTGGCTTGTGCCCAGGGCATGTGCATCCCCCTCCAATCTCAGGTCACACTTTTGCCTATTTCTAAAGTCTTTCATTTGTGGGGATTAAACTTGTCACTTAGAGTTAGTTTTACTCACATCTCTCAGGGATCTTACTTAGAGGAGCACCTACAGTTACACCGTGTCCAGCTTAGCTGTAGGTTTGAAATATATACCTTGATAGCTCCAGGCTTAAGTGCCAACACTGGAAGCTGATGTGCAGCAGTTCATAGCACAGCTGCCCAGTGAGGGGCTGGTCCCCCTCAAACCTTCTGGGAGGTTCCACATCCCACGGTGTTGTGGAGGATCTGAAGGAAGTAATTCAGCATTTCCAACTGCCTCTCCGATGGTGGGCTTGCGTGTTTTTAGGTTCATGGTGGGCTTGTCCCTGGCAGGCTCTGGAGACCAGCTTGGATGGGGCTTGGAGCAACCAAGGTGTAGTGGAAAGTGTCCCTGCCCATGGCAGGGGGTTGGAACGAGATGGTCTTTTAAGGTCCCTCCCAAACCACTCTATAATTCTATGACTTTAGGATGTAATTAACTTCTGACAATCTCTAAACTTTGGACTTGTTCTGACTATGCACCACTGGCAACAAACTTCGCTACTGCTCCAGCCATGCAACTTGTTTTCCAGAATGCCACAAAGTTCCTGCCCTTTTTGTTACCATATATATCTATGATTATGGCTTTGATTCAGGAGCTCACGTGCTTTGGGGCTGCTGGTCTCTCTGCTGTCCCTGTGTGACTGATCCTCAGTGCCTTACGACACTGGACACAGGGACACAGGACATGGGGATAAACACACAATTTACCTGTCTAAACCTGGTGCCAGGTGACTAACCTGGAGCCATGGGATTTGCTATTTATATGATGTTTTTCCAGTTGAATCTGCATGGCTTCAGTGCATGCCCCAACCCACCAGTCCTTGGGGCTTTTACTGTATTTCCTGGTGTGGGGGAGATGACAGGGAGCTCTCACATCTGTCCTCCTGCAAAGTGCACATGCCAAGGAATCAGTCGTACTATTTCATGTCTGAAAGACCAAAATCACAAATATTATTCAGAAGGAGCCTGCTGTAGTCTTAGTTCTTTAAATAATACATATTTTAGAAAATAAATTTTGAGTCTCGTGTGCTGGATATGTTTGTTTTGTTTTTAAAGGTTGTCATGTTCACTTTCTGTCCGGGCTGGGTGGAGGATGCCTACAAAGCATATACTTGCTCAGCCTTTGCTTCAGTCCTTGCTCAATACCTACACAATTGTGGGAGAAAACACCCCGAACAAGGCTGGCACAAGGACAAGTACTTGTGATTAGCAATTGTGATGAATGGCAGACCATGTAGGGTTGTTTCCCCTGGAAGACTGCTCTGCAATACATTGCACAGTTTCTTTATTGGGATTTTTCCACCAACTGACCACAATGTACATTTCTGGATGCAGAGTGAGGCTGAAACTTGGCTTGCACATTCACTAAATACACAGGACTAATCACAAAATAGGGGTGGGGAAGGGTCTGGAGCACAAGTCTGATAAGGAGGAGCAGTTGGGGGGGCTCATCCTGGAGAAAAGGAGGCTCAGGGGGGACCTTCTGGCTCTGCAACTCCCTGACAGGAGAGGGGAGCCGGGGGGGGGCGTCAGGCTCTGCTCCCAGGGAATAGGCACAGGATGAGAGGAAATGGCCTCAAGCTGTGCCAGCAGAGGTTTAGGTTAGATATCAGGGAAGACTTCTTCACTGTAAGAGTTGTCCAGCCCTGTCAGAGTCTGCCCAGGACAGTGGTGGAGTCTCCATCCCTGAAGAGATTTAAAAGCCATGTGGATGTGGCACTTGGGGACATGGGGCAGTGCTGGCCTTGGCAGTGCTGGGGGAATGGTTGGACTTAATGATCTTGGAGGTCTTTTACAAGGATTCTATGAAAACATCAACTGTTTGCACAGAACTAGACCAATAAAACCCAGCCTTGAAGAGGAGCGTCTGGATGTTGAACTACTTGGAAGCAAGTCTGTGTCCATGGGCACCAAAATGGCTTTTTATCTTCATCATCTTCCTGTCATCATCTTCCCTCGCCTCATTGCTTTCCAAGTGGAGCATAAGACTTTAGCCTCCTCCCAGGACTCCATGGAGGACCTCAGCCTACCCCTGAGCCCCTTTAATGAGGGTGGGCTTCCTCACAGACATCTATAGGGGGGTCTGGTGTCCTCTCCCACCCTACAGAAGCACACAGCCTCCATACAGACCCTGATAACCAGTCGTTCAGCTCCTGCCTTCTCTCAGGGTAAGACAACAAATGCCTTAGTAAGAAAACAGTTTTTATAAGACATATTAAGAAGGGGAATAGGAGAAGGCAGAACAGCTTCTCTGGGCAACCTGTGCGAGGGCCTCCCCACCCTCACAGGTAAGAATTCCTTCCCAATATCCCATCTAAGCCCATGGAAAGAGTCTTGGAACAACGTGGTCTTGAAGGTCCCTTTCAACCCACACCATTCTGGGATTCTGTGATTAATACAGATAGTGAGTAAATCTTACATCCTTCAGGTGCTGGGCACTCTTCTTGGGGGCAAAATCAACAGAGCTCTCTCCCTTTCTGGCCCTGCAGGCTAAATTCAGAAATTATCAAATGGAAGCAGCTCTGTTCATAAAGAAATCTCACAAGAGCAATTCCTCCTGCATTTCCAGCTACAGGCATAGCCAGGAAGGTAGTCGGGGCTAATGCATCCCCCCTCTTCCTACATGCAGTTTATTTTTCCCAGAGATATTACAAATTCCAGGTTACACCAGTAAAGTAAGGGCTTCTCAAGCCCTAAGTACAGAGTGAACGCTGCCTGTACAAGGCCATTAACTCCACTGTGATATCTTCTGCAAGGTGCCACTGAACTCTGTGTGGGCTCATCCATCTGGGGCCTGGGAGAAGTCTCTCCTGCTCCCGAGGGGGCTCAGGGTCTGCTCCAGCTGTGTCTCCCTGGGGATTGCTGGGTGGCAGGGCAGGATGAGAGGGGCAGCAGTTCCTCAGCCTGAGGCTGAGCCAGCATTCCCTCTGTGCTGGAGGTGCCTCAGGAGCTGAGGCAGGTAGATCTCAAACTCCCCATCCTCACTAGTGGGGGCTTGGCTTCTCATTCCACATTCTCTCTGGCAGCAGCCTGGGCTCCTCCCAGCCCCTTTGGAGGGGTCGTGTGTCCCTATAGTGGACTCTGCTCCCCTATGGATAGTCTGTGGGTCCCTACAGCAGTCTGTAGGTCCCTATGAGTGGTCTATGGCTCCCTATGGAGTGTCTGTGGGTCCCCATAATGCTCTGTGGGTCCCTGTGGACGGTGTTTCCCTATGGATGGTCTGTGGGTCCCCATAGGCAGTCTGTCCCTACAGTGGTCAGTGAGTCCCTATGGATGGTATTTCCCTAATAATGGTATGTGGGTCCCTTCAGCGCTCTGCCAGTTTCTATGGGTGCTCTGTGGGTCCCTATGGAGGGTCTGTGGATCTCTAGAGAGGACCATGATTCCTCTATAGCACTGTGGATCCCTATGGTGGTCTGTGGGTCCCTATGGACAGTATTTCCCTATGGGTGGCCTGTATCCCCCTGTGGAAGGTCTATGGGTCCCTATGGATGGCATGTATCCCCCTATGGACGTTGTTTCCCTAGGGACAGTCCGTGGGTCCCTGTAGAGGACCTATGGGTCCCTATGGATGACGTTTCCCTGTGGACGGTCTGCGGGTCCCCATGGGCAGTCTGTGGATCCTTATAGAGCTCTGTGGGCCCCTTTGGACGGCCAACGCTGTTTCCCTATGGATTCCCCTCACTCCCCACCCCACACCGNTAAAACGATTCCTCCTGTTCTGCCGTCCAAATGCTCGGGTTTGGAGTGGCTGGTGGCGGGCTGAGGGGTGTGATAGGCCCTGTGCTGTAGCTGGATGTAAACAAGGTTTTTATTCTGTTTTCCCACGGCCTCCCCCGGTGTCCCGTGTCCTGTGGAAATGTGCAGCCGTGGAACTTACCGGCGTTTACACTGTTTTGGTGTAGTGTGCGGTGACAGACCTGCTGGGAGAGCTGGGGGTGTTCACCTGGAGAAGGAAAGGATCCAGGGAGACCTTGGAGCCCCTTCCAGAGCCTCAAGGGGCTCCAGGAGAGCTGGAGAGGGACTTGGGACAAGGGATGGAGGGACAGCACACAGGGAATGGCTTCCCAGTGCCAGAGGGCAGGGAGAGATGGGATATTGGGAAGGAATTCCTGGCTGTGATGGTGGGGAGGCCCTGGCACAGGTTGGGCAGAGAAGCTGTGGCTGCCCCATCCCTGGAAGTGTCCAAGGCCAGGTTGGAGCAACCTGGGATAGTGGAAGGTGTCCCTGCCCATGGCAGGAGGTGGAACGGGCTTTAAGGTCCGTTCCAACCCAAATTTTTCAGTGATTCTGTGATACTACATCTCATTTGTATAGGTTTAGCTTTGGAATGCTGAGAACACGGGGCTGTGTGGAGCACACAACAGTGCAGCTTCTTCATCAGTTGTTGCTGCGGTTTTTAAGTATCACTGTTCCTAGATTTTAGTCTTGTTTTAAGTGTGTTCCCTCTTCATGGTGTTACTACCGACAGATTTCTGAAGGTTTGATTTTTTTTACACAGAATGTCAGTAGTTTATGGGAGTGATCTGATTTGAAATCAAAGTGTTACCCTTAGTTTCTTAACCTCTTTCTAGCTGTGAACTGCACCATGTAGAGCAAAGCCGTTGAAGTCATGTCTTAAAACCCCTTTGAAAATAATGACTTAATTAATTATTACAGACCAGTATTCTGTAAAACAAAAGTTAAATCTAAGTGCCGGGTATGGGTGTGATTCCTGAACTGAAGGCCAGTAAAGATTGGAGGGAAAAGCAATCCCAGAAGAGTTACTGTGTCATTGTTCTGGTTTTGATTCATCCCCGTGGCGTTTGCAAGGCAGTCGAGCCTTAGAACTGCTGCCTTAGAGAATTGGTTCCCTGCAGGAAGAGGATGAGTCATGGGTGACACTGCTAGTTCATTAAGGACATGTGTGTGGTGACTCCAGTCTTTAGCCCTCCCTTCCAGGTGGAATTCACTGTGAAACAATTCAGTGGCCCTGTCACATGTGAGAACCCATAATTCTTCAGTGCTGCACATGACCCATTCCTGGTATTTCTGTTGCTCTTACTGTGCTCACCTCTGTTAATATCCAGGTGTGCCTGAGGATACAGTTTGGGGGTCAGTTGTGTTAAGGACTTTTCTATTCCCATGCCTCAGAAACAGATGTAATCCTTTGAAAAGCTGGAATTCTTGTGATCTGGGAGAAAAGCTGGCTCAGCTGCAGAGCTGCCAAGTGGTGGAATGGAGCCCAGGGCTTTCTGAAAATAGTAGCCCCAAAGTTAAGCTGGTGCAGCACCAGTAGCACCAGGCTGATGGAAGCACAGTGAGGTGGCAAAGCCAGGGCACCTGGGTCTGGTGAAGAGGGGTTTCTTTGAGTGGCACTCAGTTACTCCAGAGGTGTTTCCTGAAAAGTTACAGGTGTCCTTAGGGCTTGAAGTGTCTTTCGTGATGTCCAAGGAGAAGAGAGTGGTCAGCCAGGGACAAGGCTGATGACCAGGTGTCGTGTTCCCATCCCTGGAAGTGTCCAAGGCCAGGTTGGATGGGGCTTGGAGCAACCTGGGATAGTGGAAGGTGTCCCTGCCCATGGCAGGGGGTGGAAGTGGATGATCTTTAAGGTCCTTTCCAACCCAAACCATTCTGTGATTCCAGAATAAGAGAAAACCTAAGAATTCCAGTAAAAATACCAGGTTCCATGTTAATTCAGAAACCAATTTCTCTCATCCTTTGTCAGATGAAATCCTTGTTAACAATTACGGCAGTTTTTTCCTCAGAAAGTGAGAGCTGAAAGGCCCTCCATGGATTTTAAGTTGTTTAATCAAACGATGTTTGACAGAAGTACAGGATGCTGCTGAGAGATAAGGGGAGTTTATTCTGTTCAAGGCCTGCAAGAAGGAACTTTGAGATTTTGGAAGAGAAAGGACCAGCAGGTGTTTGTGAAGTATGTGGGTCAGTACACTGTCAAAAATATGATTCAGTGATATAATATCCTGTAGAAATTACTGACTTTGAGTTAATTGTCAGGAGATTTTTTTTTTATGACATGTTCCAGCTTAAAGAATTGCATTGATGTATTTTTAACCTCTCAACTTGAGTTTTAGCTAGTCTTGGAATGAGTCAGAACTGTTTTGTGATCAGAATCGTTTATGCATTTTGATACACTGGAAAACAGTCTGAAAACAAAGCAAGAGTATTTCTGTTTTGTAAAGGAGCTGTGAGCGTATTTTTAGAGTAAAATTAGGCTTGAGATCCAGGTGAGGTAGTGCCTTGATTTGAGCTGTTTTCTCTTAAGGCAGAGACATGTCAGATGTTTAGTAAAAATATATGTGATACTGTCAGAAAGTTTCCAAAACTCATCTTTTGCCCAGTCATGAAGGGATATTAAGAGCTTGTACTAATTTCATGTGTGTTCTTTGTTGCATTATCTGGGTCATCCAGAACTGGAGTGCTGTGACCTAACTCTTCAGTTTCACTCCTCATAAATTAGTAGGTGTACACACACAATTTACAAATTGGCCAATCACTTTGCCAGTTTTTTGTTTTACATGTTGGCAAATGGTTTATGAATTATCAAAATTTATTTGGATTTCCTGTGCTGAGCTTTGGGAAGTAAGCCTTACCCTCAAACTCAATTTAAAATTGATTTACAATTTTAATGGCACTGTTTAGTTTTTCTGTGTCTAGTGTGTGCTACCTACTGAAAAGAGATGTTTCAGTGATTGTTCAGATGTTGTGATGGTTTTAGAATGTAGGTAAAGAATGTAAAAAAATGTAGGACTTGTCTTGTTCTGAAATTAAGTTTTTGAAAATATTTGTCCATTCATTAAAATACTCTGTGGAACTTAAGATGGATCACAAGTAACTTGTTTTTCTGGTAGTGTGGTGAAATCCAGTGACTCTTCTTAGAGGTCAGGGTCCTGTTATGTTGTTATTTTGTGTGTTAATGAAACGTTCTGTCCTGTGATATATATAGATTTTTACTTAGAAATGTTGAAGCATTGTGCAAGAACTGACCAAGAAAGTACACACTAACAGACAGTCTTCAAAGGGCAGCTAAAGAACAAAGATTTTTTTGGAATATTTGTTTTTATCTTTAATGCTATGAAAACTAATGTCTTAAAACTAATATCTTAAAACTGATATCTTTCATATGCTATGAAAACTAGTATCTTAAGGCCTTTTGGAGCTGGGATGTTCACAAATACTACTCGTGGTGATGGTGGGATTTGGGATGCAAGGGGGAGAGATTCACTTGGCAGTGACACCGTTAATTTTTCTTCATCCTAGGAGAAAAAGAAGAAGAGTAGTGAAGAGTCCCGAGTACAAGAGCCTGATGATGTCTTCCTCCCTGCTAGGGCAGAGGAGTCTTCTCGAGCCAGGAAGGTGCAAGTGGAACATCCTGGAGAATTTACAGAAGTTCATCTCGGAGATGAAGTAGAGGGTGGGCAAACTACAAATGATGTGTGTGACATCCCCCAGAGTCTTTTATCTTCAGCAATTGAAGGGGCTCTCACAGAGACCTTGGAGCCTCCTCCAGATGCAGAAGAGTTCAAAGCTGATCCTTCCCATGAGGAATGTGTGGGGGATGCTGAGAAGAGTGGGAAAAGCGAGTCGGACAAACCTCACATCCCTGTGGAGGCGGTTGCTGGTGGATCAGGGAATTCTGATTTACTGAGCAGCACCTTCCAGTCCAGCACTGCTGGCTCTCAGACAGTGCTGGGCTTTGTCCGGGACAGAGGGGCTGAAAACATGCAAGATGTTAAAAGTCCTCTTGCCTGCTCTTCAGAGAAGCTTCCTCTCAGCACCTCTCAGCTCCCTGAGAAATCCAAGGCACGTGTTCAGTGGCCAGGGTTGAAATCCATTTATCCAGAGCTGTCAGCTGAGCTGTCCTACGAGAGACCCACCATCATGGCAGTTAAACCACTGCTGCACCACGAGAGGCTGTACCCAGAGCTCCCCACTGAGCCAGAGCTGGTGCCATTCACCAGGGAGCAGCTGAAAATCTTTGAGCCCTGCTCGTGGCTGGAGAACGTTGACTCCTACGCCGAGGAATTCGAAAGTGTGGCTCATCAGGACAGGCATGAATTCTATGAGCTGCTCCTGAACTACATGCGCTGCAGGAAGCAGCTGCTGCTGGCTGAGGCAGAGCTGCAGGCTATGGCAACTGACTGCCAAAATGTGAAGGGGAGATTATGGACTTTCAAAGAACAACAGAAAACTGTGCAGGTGCTGTTGCAGAAGCTACTTTTGAACTATTTGGATGTCATTCTGGAAATTTATTTCACTTGCTGCTAATTTTATCGTATTTAAGCTGCTTTGTTTTAAAAGAATCATAGGATGTTAAGGGTTGGAAGGGACCTTAAAGATCATCTAGTCCCAACCCCCTGCCATGGGCAAGGGTACCTCCCACTAGACCAGGTTGCTCAAGGCCTTGTCCTGCCTGGCTTTGAACACTGGCAGGGTTGGGGCAGCCACAGCCTCCCTGGGTAACCCGCTCAGTGTCTCACCACCCTCACAGTAAGGAGTTTTTTCCTAATATCTAACCTAAATTTCTCCTCTTCCAATTTGTACCCATCACTCCTTGTCCTCTCATGCCATTTCCTGACGGAGAGTCCTCTGGCTTCTCTGTAGGCCCTTCAGGTTGCTGTGAAGTCTCCACTCAACCTTCTCTTCTCCAGGCTGAACAGCCCCAGCTTTCTCAGCCTGTGTTCCTAGAGAAGTTTTTCCAGTCCTCTTAACAAGTTCATGGCCACCCCTGGACTTTATCCAACAATTCCACTTCTAGACATTATTACCTTTGCTTTCTGTCTCTCCACTGACCCCTAGTACTTCAGGGCATCATCCTGTTGAGACTTAAACCAGTTTGTGGTTTGATTTTTGACTCCTGACGAGTGTAGGGGTTGTGGGATGTGTGTTAGTGATCCCTTTTGGGGTCAGTTGGAATGACCTGCCTACACCCAGTTCTGCCCGTGGTGTCAGGTGAAGTTTGTACCACAGCATTCCAAGCAGACATGGGGAATACATGGTGGACTGTAGCAGTGATGTCCCTTCTGGCCTGCTGCCTGCAGGGACAGTTTCCACTGCTGTCATTCCTGCTGGCAGCTCCAGTTGTGCTCCAGGGCATCCCTGTTGCTCAAAGCAGAGGGAGTGTGAGGTCCATCCACTTTTAGTAACGTGCTCTGTAAGTGGCCGTGGTTTTAGCTGCTTCCAGGATGGTCATGGGACTCACTCATTTTTGTCTGCAAGCCAGAGGGGTTTAGGGAGCTCTTTGAGGCACATATCAGAAAAGCTTTCCCCCAGACTTACTCTCTGTCACAGCTCGATGTTGTAGGGGGAGTGAATGAAATTGTTCTGACACCGTTTATAGCCAACACATCATCAAAATTGTTTAAAGGTACTAAATACTTACACACATGGTAGCTTTTACTGCTGTTTCTGTGGGTGCATTTCCTCAGAGTTGAGAAACTGAACAGTTTTGAATCCTTTACTTTTTTTTCTGGGGAATAACCCTGAACTTCTCCAGACTCTGTTTTGTGATGATCACTTTCTACATTGGGAGCAATTTTGCCTTCTCTTTTTATCTGATCATCAGTCAGTTGGCAAAGCTTGCTACTTGCTTTATTACATCCCAAGTCACTATATTGTATGTTCAGAATAATTTTTGTCTTTATACCAATTTAAAGTTGTTTTTCTAGTGTTTAAGAAACACAGGGATACTTCCGAGCTAAGCTTCCAAAATGCTGGTTCTGAAGATTGTTTCCTGAAATATTATTTATTGAAAGAGTAACAGGAATGCTATTTATTCAGGTTTTCTTGGGCTGAGGAATTAGAGATAAGGCAGAGGAAGACTGCCTTCAGCATTTGATTTCGATTTGGGAAGAAGAGTGTAGTTAATTTCTGAAAATTTTAAACATGGAGTGGGGAATTGCTACAGATTATCAATTCTGGGAGCTTTGAAAATCTTTGTCTTGTTTGGTGCGTGTTTTAGTTTCAAAATAGATCCAGATATTCATGGAAATCTATAAACTGAGAAGTAGGTGCAGTCTGTGGGAGTGAGACACCTGGTTTTGTTTGCATCTCTCGGTGCTACAGACAAGTCACTTCATGGCTGTTTCTAGATCTGAGTTACTAGGGTACACAGAGTACTTTTCTTTTCCAGAAGTCAAAGATCTGAATTTTCAGTGACCAGCATCTCTAAGGAGCGTGGAGGATGCTCCCAGATGTTCGTCCTTTCCATTTATGAAGCGTCCCCTTCTATGAAAGCTTTGAAGTCTGTTGAGGAGAGGGTTAGGTCACAATTAATTTCTGCTGTGCTTGACCCAACAAAATGGCTCGTGTGAGCTCCCTGCTCTCCTTTCAGGGTGTCTGTGCAGATCAGTGCAAAGTGACGGGTCACCATCGCTACCAGACAGTGGAGCTGAACGACGGCGTGTTGGGGGAGCTGAGGAAGCTGTTTGAAGCCAAGGCAGAGCACGTGCACCAGACACTGGCACTGCACTCCTACACCTCGGTGCTGTCCCGGCTGCAGGTGGAGTCCTATGTTTACAGGCTGCTCAGCAGCTCGTCCCTGCTGAGATCTGTGGCCCTTCAGCAGCAAGAACAAGGTGTGTTGCTGGTCTGGACTGCTTCCCATGGGGGTCAGGATGCCCAGGGTCTTGTTCAGATGCAGTTTTGGTGTCGACTGTTTCTCCTTAGATTTAAAAACCAGTCGATCTCGTGTAGGGATCACAGAAACTTTTTCCTCACAAGAAAAAAACCCTCCAATTCCCTCAACTTAATTGCCTGGAGAGTGGCATCTGAATGCAGGAGTGACTTGTGTCTGAGCACTGGTTACTGTACAAAAACACTGTTTTGGATGGGACACCCAGACTCCCAATCTTTTGTTGTCCAAGGCAACATGCAATACATTTTTTTTTCTCCAAACTGATTGTGCAGATTTCTAAAATGAGCTGGATGTTTTTCCTGCTTAACTTCCTCTTGGAGGGCCATTTGATATCCCAGGGCTCTAATACTTAGAATGAAAACCAGAAAGATAATTCAAAGTGTTTTGAGTTTGTGTCATAAACTTTGAGCTAAAGTACTTCTCCTCCTCATGCCCCAGATGCTTTTTCTTCTTAGTCTTCCTCCCTTTGCACCCCACCTCCCAGAAAATTTATATATATAGCAAATGGTGGTTCTTACAAAGTTAATCTTGAGGGAAGGCCTTTTTTGAGAGTAACCTTAGTAGAGTCTTCTTATAATTAGCATCCAGTGTTTAATTATAAGACTAAATTAAGTACTCTGTGTAAGTGTCCTCTGACAGATTTAGGAAGTAGCTGTGTTGAAAAATCTTGGTATCTATAGCTACAGAGAGCAAGTTTTTTATGTAGCTCCAAACCCACTACTTACGCTCCTACTACTTGACAAAGCTTTGTAATTCTGTTCTTAATTTACAGTTTCAAAGCAGTCAGAAAATCTTTCTTCAGACTTGAGCCACTTGAAGGAATGTATCAGTGTCCTCTTCAGCTTCACTCGCAGAGTTATTGAAGATCCCCAGTTTCAGAGTGACCTTCTCATGTGGCTGCAGAGACTGGTGAGAGAGGAGATCTGATCCAACACATGGGAGTCATTTCTGAAAGTGCTATTGTTTCTCTCACTGTCCCATGGGCAATGATGCTTTTGGTGGGGCTTGTTCCACTTGAGGAACAGAATCCCTTAGGGAATCTTTAGAATGAATTGCTTTGTGTGATTAAGTCAAGCAGCCTTAATGAAGATTGATACCTGAGCAACTAACACCACTCAAAAGTGGACTTAATAATATTCATTATGCTTTTACTTATTTTGAAGTTAAAACTTATCATGTTCAGTTAAAACTTACCATTATTCAGACTTATCATGTTGGAGAAACTTCCGTTCTTGCCAACTTCTAAATAAATTAGCTTTTAATGCAATAGTTGAAAAATTAATTACTTCACACCAAAGAAAACAGTTTGTGGCTCATAAGCCAAGCAAGCAGACTTTTAAATATTGTTCTGTAACATGCTCTGAAAATTGAGGTTTGTTAGAAAGCATGGAAAAAGAAGTGACCAAACAGTATTACTCTAGGTAATAAGCCTATAAAGAGGTGAATTTTGAAGTCATATACTTGATTCCAGTACACTTCCCTTTAGGTTTCTGTGCTGCAAAGAATTGGCTGTCCAGGTGACCATCTCTTCCTCTTCAACCACATCCTTCGGTGTCCAGCTGGGATCAGTGAGTGGGCTTGTCCATTCATTCAGGTGTGAATGTTTAATTCTTTATTGTCAGAGAGTGGCAGTGGGAGTCCAGTGTGTAGGAGAGGAGAGTGTCTTGTGCCTAGTCAGTTCCTCAGGACTAACACACTTTGCAGGTGACAGTGAGGGGTTTGTCAGGGCGTGGATTTACCCCTGTTAGCCCTACCATGTGCAGCTTAACAGGGAAACACACTTCACTCTTGACTAGAGAGATTGCATGAAAGGGGGTCAATGGACTTGCCATGCACCCCAGGAGGGCTTGTGCACCAGGTTTTGGGAGCGTTCTCCACGAAATGGAAGGAATATTTAGACTTGAACCAGCAGCTTTGTATGAGACGAGTGAGATTGGAGGCAGCTCTGTGATGTGTAGGGGTTGAGGAAGAACAGATTTTGGTATCCTGCACATTGAAATGGGGCTGGTTTCCCTGGGAAGCCTTTTAGTTAGTTTTGGGAGTGATGGAAGGGGTTTACTTTGTGTAGGTCAGAAGGAGTGCAGATATCCAAAGGCACCAGGGTATTCTTCCAAAGAGCATATTTGCTCCTCCAGAGGAGAAAATGTTGGAAATCTAGCCAAGGAGAAGGACTGCAATTACACTAACAGGGAAGGCAAACACTGCAATAAAAGTATAGAATAGAGTCATTTAGGTTGGGAAAAAACCTTAATATCGTTGAGTCCCATCATTAACCTGGCAGGGTAGGATCCCAAGCTTCCTCTCTTCTCAGTGTCTAAATTCCCCTTTCTACCCAGAACCACATGTGGAACAGAGAAGTTGTGTTTTTGTGTGGAGGTTTAGATGGTTTGGGTTTTTTCTCCTTCCTGTAATTTTTTTAAGTAATTATGTTGGACAACTCACAATAATTTACCATGGCAATACTTTCTCCATGTGGGTGGTGTCTTTTGTGGTTATTTTTCACTCTTAACAAAAAGCCAGTGAGAAACATGAATTTTTCTGCTAAAACTAAGTTGCCCTTTGTTTTACTTATTTAGATTTATGTAGATTTTTCTATTTAATTTCAGATCAAAGTCTTGGATAACCCATCAGGTGTCTTTCATTTCATGCAGTCACTTGCCTTGCTTATGTCTCCTGTCAAGTGAGTATAAATATGATTTATAAATATGTTCTATTGAAGAACTATTATTTAATAACTATTCTATTATGTTCTATGGCTATTTAAGAGTAGAAAATACGACGCACAATCTACTTGTAAAACTCTGGAAGTTCATTTCAGGCAAAATCATAAAAGTGGGCACAAATAGATTCACAGTTTAGTTCAAACTTTTTACTCACTCATCTTAAAACTCAGCCTTGGCAGTACCTTTTCCTACTGCACACAATGATGCATCTTGCTTTCAGCTGTGAAATAGCTTGTAAAGACTGAGACCCACATGTTTTGTTACTGTGACTTCTGAAATAGCTCTTGCTTTGCACAATGGGCTGTTCTCTGCAATAGAACCCCCTGAGTAAGGGTGCTAAGCTGGTGTATACACTGGTTGGGCTTCTTGATTTACTTTTCATCCCTTTTTTTAATCTAGAAGGAATATGTGGTGCTTGGAGAAGCTACTTAATGAATTCAGTCACTAGTGAAAACTGTTACATGTTTCAGATAAAATACATACCTTACGTCTCCTCTTGTCCTCTTTTTAATTGAAGGAATCAAACTGCTGACATTTAGAGTTGTCACTGTGATCTCAATAGTCTGGCCCTGAGTTAACTGGGAGTCTTGTTTATTATTCTGAATTTGCTTTATGAAATCAGTATCATAAGAGTTGTATTTGATTTGTATTATGTTCATGCTGTCAGGAGTGTAAGTTCAAGGAGATCAGGAGGGTGATGCCACACCAGAGTTCTGTGGCACTATTTGCAGAGTTGTGCTGGTATATTCCAGCTTAAAATCATAGCATCCAACTTCCACCCAACTTTTTATATAACCTTTCTGTACATCAGGCTGGTTTGTCTGGACAACTAGTAATTTATACAGGATAGAGTCTGAAAGCTAATATCCCAGACTGAAGGTACTCCCATACATAAAAAATTCCCCTTGTGGAGCTTGCTTTATTTAAGGCAAGTCTTTCAGGGAGTGTCTTCAGTTGTGGTAGCTGAGCTTATATAAGACTGGTCTTAACAGCATATTTGTGGTGTCCAGCTAATGCAGCTTTGAAGTTGTAGAGTGGAACTGGCCTGCACCATTGTGGTTGCTTAATTCATCAGGTGATGCCCTGAAATGGTGTAGAGTATCTCTTCTGAAAGATTACAGTCTTCTTTTGATTTTTTTTTTCTTTAAGAGGATTTGTCTTACACATCAGCAAGAATAGTGACATTTCTTATATATTTAAATATGCTTGCTGTACAGGGTTGATAGCCATTAATGTTGTTCAGGGCATTGCTTGGAAGATAATCTACTGAATGTGGGAGATAGGTGAGAGTCTCTGAGGATATCAAGTTATCCCAGAGTCATTTACAATCACAAAATTATTTGGGTTGGAAAAGACCTTTAAGATGATGGTTAACTGTTAACCCAGAACCACCATGTTCACTGCTACACCACATCACCATGTGCCACATCCACAAACCAGGGATGGGGACTCCACCACTGCCCGGGACAGTGTTGCAGTGCCTGATCACTCCTTCTGTGGAGAAACTTCCCTAATATCCAGTCTCACCTGGTGCAACTTGAGGTTATTTTTGTCCTACCACTTGTAATTTGGGAGCAGAGCCCAACCTCCACTTGGCTTCTCAGGGAGTTGCAGAGCCAGAAGGTCCCCCCTGAGCCTCCTTTTCTCCAGGATGAGCCCCCCCAGCTCCCTCAGCCTCTCCTGGTGCTCCAGCCCCTTCCCCAGCTCCGTTCCCTTCCCTGCACATGCTCCAGCCCCTCCGTGTCTCTTGTCTGAGGGGCCCAGCAGAGCCCCCAGCACTGGAGGTGCTTCAGCAGGGCCAGCACAGGGGACAGGCCCTGCCCTGGGCCTGGGACACACCATGGCTGGCACAGCCCAGGGGACATTGGCCTCTTGCCCCCCTGGGCACACCCGGGCTCGTGTCCAGCTGCTCTCACCAGCACCCCCAGGGCCTTTTCTGCCAGGCAGCTTTCTACAGTACTTGCTAATTTTTTATTCTTCTCTCTTTTTTTTTTTTTTTTTAATTCTTCTGGTAATGAAAGATGACTTGATTCAGAGTTTTTAATTTTCTCTCCTTTAACACTTGATTTTTCACTTTAAACCAGAAGTCGTGTAGCCTTTATGTGCCATATGAAGCCAAGTGAAAGGAAAAGTTCCTCTTCGTCTGGGAAGGAATCTGGGAACTGGACCCTGGTAGATGAAGGAGGAGAAGAGGTATAGCAAATGACTTAATTTTGTTTCTCTGTTTTTCCCCTTTATGCTTTTGCTAAAGCGTCTTGATTTTTGTCAAATGGACAAAGAAAAGCTGACTTAAGTTAAAAAGCATGATTGGAAATTTACTTCTGTTTTACTCTCCTTTTATCCCTGTGGTATAACTGTGCAGAGCAGAGCTTCCAGGCGTGAATATTAACAGATAGAATTCAAACTTTTGAGTTCCTGCTTACAAAACTATAATTAGTACAATAGTGAAGTCCTTTTACTATTTATTGTGAAGCCACTGAAGGCACCTATATTTGTCTATAGGATGAGGATCCTGAAACAAGCTGGATTCTTCTTTCAGAGGATGACTTGATTGCTCTGTTGTCACAGTTTCCATTTCATGAACTCTTTCAGCAATTCCTCGGGATTAAGTCTGGAGGTAAATCAGTTGCTAAAGAGTTATTCTTCACTTTGCTTATGCTAATTGTATTAATGACTACCACTGCCAAGAATGCTGCTGCATTATGAGAGTCTCTAGGTGAAGTAATAATGAACCTGTGCAACAGCTCACAGGCTAAATAAATGAGATGGAAATGTGTGCCATGTGTGAGATAGATAAAAACTTAGAGCAATATGCAGGCAAAGCATTGGAGTCTTTTCCCTTTGGACATGGTTGGTGGTTAACTCCCAAAAAGTGCTTTCAGAACTCCTTTTTCCCTTTGCCTCCTAGCTGTAATGTTACTGTGATTTTTCACTGATTATTTGTTCATCTTTATTTTGCGAAGTATCTGGGCAAGTACATGAAGGTAATTTCTTGCTAGAAATCTCTTATGACCCGTATAGTTTATTTGTACTTGATACTTTAGAAGTATTTATCATACATTTCATAAACAAAACATAGATTTCAGTTCACTATATATTACATAACCATGTACTAAGTTGTTGCTTTGAGTCCTTGTTATTTAAAAAAAATCAGAATTCACACTTTTTTTTGACTCTTATTTTTCCGTCATGGGTTTAGGTGCTTATTTTCCTGAAAAAACAGCTCCCCAGGAGATGATGAAGATTTTTGCCTTTGCAAACTCCTTAGTGGAACTTCTGTCTACGGGGTTAGAAACATTTAACAGAGCACGATACAGACAGTTTGTGAAGAGAATTGGTCAGCTCATCAAGTAAGAGAATATTTTCTCTATTATGTGACTGAATCTATTTCACACAGTCTGGTTTAATGTTTTCAGAGCTGCTAAAACCCCCCCAGAACCAACAATCAAACAATCCCAAACCCCACCCAGACGGTCCTGGGTAGATTGTGCTCTGACAGTTGGTCAATTCAGGGTTAACCAGCCTGGGAATCTGAGATCCCAGAGTCCTTGACTGTGGCTCTGCATGTGAGGTGGGGAATATCAGAATCTAGATGCTGTGGGTACAAATGAGCTGGGTGAGTTGTGGTGGTTGGACTTGGGAAGTCAGTGAAATCCAACAAACAGTTCCTTGAATCACCCTTATTTATAACCAGTGCTACTGCTTGCTTTCTGGTGTTACCCAGAACTGATTTAGGGTTTTTAATTTGCTTCTTCAAAAATCACCATATTGTTGCAGTAAGTAAATGTAACTGAGACCTAGAAGTTGCTCTTTATTTTTAAATCTCTAGCAGCCACTTCATAGGGCTTCTGTGAGTGTGTTCTTAAGTTGGAATACAGTTAAATCAGAAACAAAATTGTGTTTTACTTTCTGTTACCGGGCAGTAACTTTCTCAGTATGATTTTTCCTGAAAAAGCTTTTTCTGCATGTACTGCCATTGTGTAACAATTATATTAAGGCTCTGAAGGTCTGTTAGACAAACAAATTTGGTCTAACAGAATATTATGCACTGTTTGCTTGCAAAACCAAGGAAGGAGAACTCAGAAATTTTAGACTGATGCAGTTTATATAGAAGTCTCTGAAAGCCAGATTGCAAAAGGTTGGACACGTCTCTTATGGCTAAACTCTGATCAGGTTGCCCTTGTCTGTGCTTTCATGTGGTGATGATATATTTGATGATCCTCCTCTGCCTTGTTTGTTCTGCTGTGCAGGATGACACTTTGTCATGTGAGTGACCACTGGGCTCAATATGTTAGTGGCAACAAACAATATGGATCAGTAGCACATCCCTACTCTCTGGAGAAGTTACAGCTGGAGTTTGATGAGCTCTTTTTCAGAACTGTTCTACATGTTCTGAAGGCCAAAAGGTGAGTTTTCCCATGGGGTTGATACTGGCTTTATCTTGGGGGGGGTTAGATGTTTGAAACTGGGATTTGGAGTAGCTTTAGATACTGAATGCTTTCAACTAGGCTGAAATATGTGAGATATTTAATTGGTAGCATCAAGATGGGGAGGAATTATGCCATTGGGGACTTAATCAGTTCAGAATGGTGTAATTTAGAAAGTGAGGTGCTAATACACATCCTCACATCCTAATTCTGTTGCATAGCAGAGATGCAGGTGTAAATCTCCTTTTCAAATGTTGAGACTTATCAGGGTGAAACTGTTTCTGACTGCCTCTTCAAATCCAACAGGTTGGGAGTCTGGTTGTTCATGTCTGAGATGCCTTATGGAACCTTATCCAGCAACATGCTTTGGAGGCTCTTCTTTGTCATGCACTGTGCTGAGAATGAGCACCTGGAAAAGCTCTGCTCTACTCTGCAACCTGCTGACTGCAAACAAAGACTCAAAGGTGAAATTCCTACACACAGAACCAATTCTAATCCCTTCAGCTGCAGCTCCATTAGCTCTGGATTTAATTCTTGGCAGGTTGCATTGTCAAACAGCGTGATTTGCACTCTGATCTTTGAAATGTCTGGGGCACTTCATGGTTTTCCATTACTTGTTTGCCCAAAACTATTATTTTAACAGCCATTGTCAGATCTACTGTCCTCTTGGTTCTCTCTCTGGCTGCTTCAGAGCTGCAAGAGTGCCATGTAGTAGGTACATCTTGTATGTTCTTGTGTCACTTCCCATCCTGAAGGAGGTTCAAATCCTAACATACAGAATTCTGTAGCACTTAGGGTTAGTTTGGCACTTCTTTATTTGGGTGGGTCTGTTTGTTTGTTGGGGTTTTTTTTGCTGACTGTGGAGCTGTTGGTAGTTCTATAAATAACCTTTAGAGTCTCCCTTTTTTTCCTACTAAACCTGCTAGTTCTGGCTTCAGTAACTTATATCGTGGGAGATCTGCTTATCTTCCACAACTGCATGTTTCCCTTATCTCAAGCCTTCTTTTGATGCATTTCTTATCCTAAGTAGCACCTTTTTGTTCTATTTCCTCTTTCCTTCTGTCCTGTGTTGGTCTCCACAGTGGATGTGGTGGCTTCAGCTGTAGCACAGTTACTTAGAGGCCAGCTGGAATGCTGCTTTCCCTTTGCTGCTGCCTTCATGGAATATATTTCAGGACTTGATTGACAGGGAGACAGGTAAACAAAGCAGTAACTCCCTACTTCACAGCTTCTTTGCTGTCTTCAGGGAGAGCAGCTCTTACTCTTGTCAGTTTTACTTTTCATCTGGCTGGTACCCCATCTAGCTGTTATCCCAGTAAGTGTTTTGATGGTGAAGCAGAAGAAAGAGGTGATCCTGAGAGGTCACTGAATGCTCAGCTAAAGTTTAAGGCAATTTACACAGGGTGGGAGAGAGATAATTAGACTGTAGTTGTGTGCACTTGATGAAGTGCTGGTCTGATTAAGCACTTCCCAGCCAAAACAGCAACAGTAACACTGGTTCATTAGAATGTCTCCTATTTTGTTTGTGATAGAAAATTTTGATTACATCTCAAAGAGAATGTAATGATGTTAACAAACACGATTTTTTTGTGTGTGTGTTTTGGTTTTGGTTTTTATTATTGTTTTTTCAGGCATTGTTTTGCTTCTAGCTAACTTTTTTGTTTTGAAGTCCCTGGTATGCTGATGCAGGATATTTTTATCCTCTTCATTCTCCTCTATGGGTGTTGTCAGCACAATACTGTTTTTCACCCATGTCTAGACACGGAATATCAACAGTTCTTTCAGTGAAATCCATCTAATCTTCTGAAATATCTTCTTTTGACTGTTAGTTACCAATATAATGCTTAATTTACTGTAATTCATACCCTGGAAGACCGTGATACTAACATTCTCTTGGGAGAGAACCTTTATATTGATTTTACCTCCCAAATTAAACTTGAGAAAAGAATCTACAAGTGGAAGCAAGCTTTGGTAATGGAAGCTTTAGGCTTAACATACATGGAGGTGGGAGCATAGTTGCTTTTAAGGGACAGTCAGAAGTGGCTTGATAAAATGGAGTGCAGTGAGGGAGCTGAACTGCTAGGACAACCTCTGGACTAAGGAGATGTCAGATATAAAATACCTCCCAGGGGAAATATGGGAAATCCATTACTTGAGGTATTCTTGAGTGGACAAACTGTTAATAAACTTGCTGTACATACCATGTTTTCACTGACCAGCAGTGACCAAGTAGTTTCTCCTTGGCATTTCATACCTGTGTGAGCACAAGTATGTGTCCTCTGTAAGTTTTATAAAGGTAGGATTAACAGTTTTGTCTTTTGCTTGCATTGCAAATGACAATGAGACCCTGCTGAACAACATTTGCCCAGAGAAGCTGTGGATGCCCCATCCCTGGAATTGTTCAAGGCCAGGTTGGGTGTGGCCCTGAGAGCAACCTGTTCTAGTGAGTGGTACCCCTGCACATGGCAGGGAATAGAAACTAGATAGTCTTTAAGGTCCCTTCTAACCCAGACCATACTAGGATTCTGTGATTGTAGTTCTGGTCGTAGTGTCCTTACTGCCAGTGCCAAGATTTGAGGAGCCACTCATTTTTAGGGTGTCTCTGAACTTGTAGTGTGGTTAGGGAAAGAGAATTGGCTGAAGTAGCAAGTGTGTGGTAAAGATGTTGTTGCTCCACTGGGAGATGACAGGGTTTATGTGGAATCTTTCTTGTTCCCATTCTTCAGTCCCAGGCTGTGGCTTGGTGTGGGTTTGGAGCTGGTGTGGAGCCTCAGACAACCCCTTCCCCACACTGTGCCTTTAGATATTCTGCTGTGCCTTTAGATATAGTAATGCCATAGTAATTTTTTTAATGTCCTTCTGCATTACCCTAAAAAAACCTCCCAAACAACAAGAGAAAACACAGTTCTCTGTAACTTCTGCCATAAGGATAAGAGGTAGCATTAGGAAAGGGAGGCTAATGGATGAGACATCCCACATGTGTCTACTGTATCTAACCAGGAGTTCAGTTTATCTTGCTGTGTGTTAGAACTGTTTTGTTAAATTGCACAATGCCCTGGGATGTTGTTCTTGAGATGTTTTGCTTGTACAAGCCTGACCTTCTCAGGTTGAAGTACAGTTGCAAAATTCTTGAAAGCCCTTAAAATAGAATGTAACCTAAGTACAAGTGTTTAGTGACAAGCCCGCTGAGT
>WEIV01000610.1:684264-813588 GCA_013390005.1 Calyptomena viridis
TCTCCTTGCCCATCTTCCCAGGTCTCCTATGTTAGTCTTTCCACAAGAGAGACATTTTCCAAAGTTGGCCGAGAACTCTTGGGAGCCATTGCCAGCATCCACACACAGATCATTTCTATCCTGCTGGATCGAATTAGGGAGACCATTGAGAAAGTTGGGATGGTAAGTGCTAGTGTCCACCACTGAAAGCAAACATCCAGATAAAACTAGAGGCCTTTACCAGGCTGTGTTACACGATATGGCTTGGCATGAATGGCTTGTGTTGACGACCTGTCTGGGGGGTTTTTTGGTCATGCCACTCTTGAAGGTAGAAGGGCATAATGCTGATTATTGTGTTCAGTACTGATTAGCCTTTTTTTCTCTCCTCAAAGGTTGCTTTATATCTGTTCAAAGAGCTGCCATTGTACCTGTGGAAGCCTTCCTCATCCGAGATAGCACTGATCCGTGACTGGTTATTAAATTACAGCCTGACAACAGTGGAGAATAAACTTGCCTGCATTATCCTGGAAGGGCTGAACTGGGGATTCGGGGAGCATGTATGTATTGAAACCAGTTTTGAAGCTCCTCAGTTGTTCAGAGCAAAGGTTTTACTCAGCCTGGGACTAGAACTGAACTAAGAAACAGTTAATTACATGCTTTATATAATGTTTGTACACTGAATGGCACAGAATAGGAACTTCACAGTAATTTTACAGCATTCTGCCTGAAGATCTGCTTATGGTGCTTTCTTGTAGCTGAGATTAAAATTGATATCTAAGCAGGAGTTTCCTCTCTTAAACAAAAGGAAACTGCTGACAGGACAATTTTGTGAGGCACATGATTAAGATACCTCTGGCTGTAGAAATACAGGAATCTTCCAACAAGTGAAATAGGAGACAGGTGTGACTGTAGTTTGCATGCTGGTGTCCAGATGTGTTTTTCACAATGCAAGAAAACTAATGATTGAAATGAGATTTCAGAAACTTGAGCATTATTTAAATGATTGGAAATTATTTGTTGTATTGGGTTACCCCAGGAGCTTTGTCAGTTCAGGATCCAGTTGAGAGTGAATGTTGTTTCAGAGAGAAACAGAAATACATTGGGGGAAAAGGCCTGTTGCCTCTGTTCAGTGATCCATTTTAGCACTGCAATCCATGCATTTGGTATTACTGAACTCCTCTCTTTTCTGTGTTGATGCTTGCACAAGAATATTGACTTCTCCCTATTTCTTGATGACGTGAAGAAAAAAGGAATGTTAGGGAAAATTAACAGATCTTTGCTGTGCAATAACAGTGCCCTGTCTGTACCCTTTGATATGGGGAGAAATAGTTATTATAATAATCATATTTTATTAATATTTTATTTATTTTCATTCAATATATTAATAGTTATTATAGTAGTTATGGGGAGAAGTAGTTATTGTGGCAATGGATAAGAGGAATTACTGTGTTTTCATACAAAAAAATGATGATGTGGTTTTGTTTTGCTTTTAAAGGCAAGAATTCCAGTGTCTGTATTATGTGATTTAAAGTGGCATTTATGGATTTTTGGATTAATTGCTATAAGTTCACAAAATGCACATGGCAAGTGATATGATCGCTTCTGTTTTTTTGGAAATGATCTATCTGTTAGGGTTTGTATTGCCTGATATGAGCCCAGTATTCTTTAACATTGGGCTGAGTTTTTCTCACTGGTCAAGATTTTGCCTGGATATTGCAATACTTAATTTGAAGAGCCAGAAAGAGATTAAGATTTATTTCTCGGTAGTGTAACTGAATGGTACATTGTAGAGACCTTTTAAAAATTGTGTGTTCTGATTCTGTTTTTAGCAGAATGCCCTTCATCTGGATCCAACTGTCCATTCTGAAGTTGCATTGATGGTTCTGGAAGCCTATCAGAAATATCTCTCCCAGAAACCCTATGCTGGGCTGCTTTCTGAAAGCATAAAACAGGTATCCCTTCTTCAGAGTTACAGGGAATGGCTTATGGATGGTGGTAAACAGGAAAAACTGCAAATCAAGAACTTGTTTTCTTCTTTTTTTTTTTTTTTTTCCTTGAAAGATGTTCTATCTTGATCCTACTAGAATATCACATTTGGAAATACTGTTAGGCTTATGTTGAACATTGTGTGAGAATCATACAATCCTAGACTGGTTTGGGTTGGAAGGGACCTTAAAGATCATCTGGTTCCAACCCCCTGCCATGGGTAGGGACACCTCCCACTATCCCAGGTTGCTCCAAGCCCCATCCAGCCTGGCCTTGGACACTTCCAGGGATGGGGCAGCCACAGCTTCTCTGCCCAACCTGTGCCAGGGCCTCCTCACCCTCACAGCAAAGAACTTCCTCCTAATACCTAAGTTGAACCGACTCTCTGTCCATGTGAAGCCATTCCCCCTTTTCCTGACACTCCATGCCCTTGTAAATGTTCTGTCTCCTTCTTTCTTGAAATCAACATTTTAATTTGATCCCCCTTGTACGTTTGTAGTGGAATAGTCACAAACTGCTCCTCCTTTAGTCATGTAGAGGTGGACAGGTGTTGCTTAATGAAGGGCTGCTTCTCCCTGCCAGTGAGCATGAGAGACATCCTTGCTGTGACTGCAGCTCTTGGTCTTGTCTTACAGGAAGACTCAGGTGTTAATCCCTTTAGAAGCATTTCAGAAGTGGTCAGTGCTATGTGACCTGAACACCCCACAATTTATTATATTGATTTTAAAGCCCACTGGTGACTGAGGAAGGGATAACTTAGTTATGGAAGCAGAATGGGAAGATAGAAAGATCAAGGTTTAAAATTGCCTATTTTGGATATTCAGTCCAAGATGCTTCTTTTTATGTATTCAGAGCTTTTAGCATTGTGCTGTGCTTTGTCTTCTTGTCTTGTACAATGTTTTCCCCTCTTCTGTGATTTTTTTCTCCTGTGTTTGCTGCCTACATTCTGAATGTTCCTTGTCTCTGACTTGTTCCTCTGCACTACTTAACCATGTTTTGTTGTCTTGTGCCAGATAGATGAGGTTTTTTATTTTAAGCCTATTTCAGCCTTAGTTGACACTTGCATTGGTGAATCTGTCCTGACATGAATGAACTTTTAACTGGAATTAGAGAGAAAATAGTGCTTAGGTTCTTGTACCCCAACTCAGAGAGGTTGAAATACCTGAATTGCTTCTCAGCTCTGCCACTTACACTGCCCTGTCACAGCATGTACAAGTTTTTTCCCAGAGTTTCGTGACTCCTGCTAGACAGGGTCTTCATGACAGTGGACACATTTATCTGATGCAGATTCTGCCTGTCCACATTACAGAGTTCCTTATAAGGAGAGGTTGCCAGATTTTAGTTTTTTTGTTGACAGGTGTTATTTTGGCATATATTTCTGTTTCCTTTCACTAGCAGTCTTAAACATTTTAAACATTATGGAAAGTTATGTATGGATTTCTTTTTTCAATAGGAAAATCAGAATTTAATGCAAGATCAGCATCTAGTTTGGAAAAATCTAGGCAATCAGTGTAAGTCAATTGCCTTTACCAAAAGGGACGGGAGGAGTAGGGAGAGGAGATGGAAAATCAAGGGAATAGCAATAGAGAGTTCAGGTAAACTACATATATGCCTAAATTTAACTGTTGGTGTAATCATAGAATCATACAAGGTTTGGGTTGAAAGGGGACCCCAGAGACCATCTACTTCCAGCCCCCCTGGCATGAACCAGGTGTTGTGATAGAAGAGGAATCTCCTCCAAGCCACCCCAAATCCCAGGCTGGAGCTGCGCGTGCTGCGTTACGGCCGTGCTTCCTCTCATTCCTTCTGCTTCGTTCCAGGTCTCCTACTTAGCCAGCATCGTTCGGTACGGAGAGACACCGGAGACCTCCTTCAATCAGTGGGCGTGGAGTTTGGTTTTGAGGCTGAAGCTGCACAGGAACGACCGCGGGGTGCAGCAGGGCGGGCCGGCCGTCCCCGCCTGCGACGGCGCGCTCGACGCGGCCGAGTCGGTCACGCTGCACCCCCTGCTCAAGGCTGTGAAAGCAAACATCCCCATCGGCTGCTACCTGGCACTGGCCATGACCACGCTGGGCCACAGGTAAGTGCCTTTGGTGGGCTTGCCCTACGTGGGTGGCCCCCGTGGCTGAGCAACCGCGCTGGTGTTGAGCTGAGGGTTGTTAATGTCGTCGTGGTTGTTGGAAGAATGGAGGACTGGTGATGCCAGGGTTGGGCGGTCTGTCAGGGACAGCCTGTGTCTTATGGAGGGAGACTGAGGTAGTTGGGGCTGTTTAGTGTAGAGAAGACTGAGAGGAGATCTTGTTAATGCACATGAATCTCTCAGGGTGGGTGTCAGAGGATGATGCCACTCTTTTTGGTGGTGCCCAGGAAGAGCAGTGGCCATAAACTAAAACACAAAAAGTTCCACCTCAACATGAGGAAGAACTTCACATGGAGAGTGGCAGAGAACTGGAACAGGCTGCCCAGGGAGGGCATGGAGTCTCTGCCCTTGGAGACATTCCTGTGTCACCTGCTCCAGATGACCCTGCATTGGTGAGGGGTTGGACCGATTGATCTCAAGGTCTCTTCCAACATCAGCTTTCTGTGATTCTGTGACTAGTTTCACAGACTCACAGAAACATTAAGGTTGGAAAAGACCTCCAAGATCATCAAGGCCAATCTTTGATCAGTCATCACCTTGTCAACTAGACCAGAGCACTGAATGCCACATTCAGTTGTTTCTTGAACACCTCCCGGCATGGTGACTCCACCACCAATCCTTGCAATCCTTAACAACCCTTTCCATGAAGAAATTCTCCCCGAATTCTTATTTCAAACAATATGGTGTTTCCTTTATTTTGCTAATAGTACTTTTTGCCTTCTGCATGTTAAGGTCAAAATAGTCATTAGGAATAGTACTGAAGCTGGGGGGATTAACATTTCTCTGGACAGGAGTAACTTTTAACGACACTTACTGAAAGGGTTGTTCTATAGGTAATTTTTTTTAGCAAGGCTGAAGAAGAGCACTCAGGAAGTAGTGAGGAGAAAAAAAACACAGGCATTGCTGGGAGTGATAAATAAAGGGCTTTATAACTTTGACTAAACACGGTCTTTTCCCATCCTTTCAGCTGCTTTGTAGGTAAGGCTTTTGGACGTAATAAATATACTGCTTGATTAAGGTACAGAGAGACACAAAATTTAATCAATCCTTACCAGATCTGCTTTCCCTGAATCTGTGGTCTCTTCAATTATCTGTTGTTCAAAATTTGCTGGGCTTTCTTCTCCTTCCCTAAGCCATTGCTTGATGGTAAGATTATGCCAGAGATACTTCAAAGCACTGGATTAATTTGAGGCTGATATGAAGGTATTCTGGCTTGAGAGTGGAAATTTTTCAATAACTTTGAGCATGGAATAAAAAACCAAAGAACCTGTTTAGTCTGTTCCCCTGCACCTGCTCTGCTTGGCCTTGCAAAAAGTAATATCCTTCTCCTCTCTAAACATTAACACTAATATTTATTACATGCAAAAATTCAAAGGCAGTTATGTTTATGAGCAGAAGAAAGTGCTGTACTGTTTATATGTGGCTTAATACAGTGTTTCATTTTCACGACCTCAGAGTAAACATAGGATTCATGTTTTACATCTTTTTCTAATGTGCACCCTTTCTCAGTTAGCAAAACTTCATGCAATGTACCAAATAACTTGCTGCTACTGAGTTTTCTGGACAGTGGGAGCAGGATTCCTCTTATCTGACTGCAACCATCTAAGTACCTGCTGTAAAGAAACCCTCTGAGGTCCATCTGTGGATAGTGAAGAAAGATGTCCAGAGCACCCTCCAGACTGAGGAGATGTCAAAGCTAGATCATGTGAAACTCCGTTTGTGGGTCCTTATTTTGCCTGGGGAGGGAGGTGAGCAGGTTAGGGTAGGCAACAACACTGAGCTTTAAATTGATAGAAACTTGGTGGCTGAAGACCTGCATCTCCAGTGATTTTTGGATGATGGGACACAAATCCACAGGATTTGTTGGCAGGAAATACTTACAAAGTCTGTCAGCAATTGAGTGACTCCTGTAGCTGAATAAAAAGCTCTGGATTTAGCTGTTCAGTTTTTCAAGGATGAAGTGTAAAGTTACGAGTGTATGTCCATCTCAGTCTATAAAAATTAGATCAACACTTTGTCTTCCTTTCTACTTAGTCAGTGTGTTTTTCTTAATTTTTTTTGTTTTTAATTTTGTTTCCTGACAGCATTGAGAAGTTCTGTGCTGATGGGATCCCTCTCTTGGGTGTACTTGTCCAGTCTAGACATCTGAGAACAGTAGTCCATGTGCTGGATAAGATTTTACCCCTGTTTTACTCTTGCCAGTATTACCTCCTGAAGAATGAACAGTAAGCATCCTGTGTTCGTAGTACACTTTATTTATTTGTGTTATGTATCTATTTACTTAATTTATTGATAATTGGCAATGAAAGTTAATCTCAGATGTTGAATTTACCTGGCTTCATGCTGGGTTTTGCAGGTAGTGAGAATGTGATGGTGGAAGTATGTCTGGTTTCTGCTGAGTTACTTTTTGGCATTGGCTGTTGTTGAGGAAGTAGTTGTAGAAGTGTGTCCTGCTGACATCACATGTACAGTCATCCCTCCTGCTGCTGCTGCTGCTGTGCCACATAAGTGTTTTTCAGACAGCTGTATTTCAAGTAGTTGTAGTGTTAGATGAGCGAGAGAAACAGCAGGAAACTACCAGTAGGGACACAGTTAAATAGTATGCCAAGTGCTGGACCTCAGATGTGTGTCCTGGTCAATTTATAACATAGTCACTGAGTTGCTTTTAGCTTGGACCACCTGATGGTCTCCCAGACAGTTCCTGGGCTAGACTTGAGTGGCAATGTAGATCAAGAACTATTTAGTCTTGATGAGCTGCCTTGAATTACTGTCTGCCATGAAATGTTTATACCGGGTCCATTATTTGTCTAAAGTGGAGCAATTAAATCTGTGCCATGGTTGTGAATCAAATCCATTCTGTATGTGTGTCACCAGTGCTGGTTTTAAATTCTGTAGAAGCACGTTTTCTGTTCATCACACAGTAGGAGGTATTTTAGATTAATTTCATTTGTTGACATCCGTAGGTTTTTATCTTACATCCAACTGTTCCTTCATCTGGATAGTGGAGTCCCTCAAGGAGTGACCCAGCAGGTTACCCATAAAGTGACACAGCACTTGACAGGAGTGAACTATGGAGAAAATGTTAAGCTGCTCAGTGGTATGATACAGGTAAGGAGATTATTAAAAAAAAAAAAAAAAAGAGGGGGGAAAGTGCTTAAACCCAGGCTTTTTTGACTGAGTTGGTGTTTAAGGTTGGAAAGGATACTGGATCTGGCAGTTGTGCAGCCATGGAATACCCTGCATCAAGCATGGATAGTTGGGTTTGGTTTCCTGAAATGCTTCTGCTTAGACTTGCCTAAATCTGGCACTGCATGTGACACTGGACACAACAATGTTTGCCTTCCAGATTTCTTGGAAAATTCATTTTCAAATGCCAGGTCAAAACTGGTATCGGTAAAAAAGGAAATGGAAAGGAAATGGAATGTGCAGCACTGCTTTCTTGTTTGTGTTATTTGAAGAATGCAGCAGATGCTTTCATGTTTGAAAGCTTTGCTTTTGGCCATTCGTTTATGGCTGTGGGGTGAAAAAGATGTGCCAATGTTGGAGAACAGAAGTTTTACTTTAAGTACAGAGAGATCAAGAACCATGGTCCTCTAACATTAGAGGGGGATAAGGGAAACAGACATACTTTGGGAAGTCCTTTTATGGGAACAGCAGGTGACACTTGAGAAATAGATGCTGTTTATTCCTGGAGCTTACAGGGGTCCTGCCTAAGGATTTTATGTCTATTTTTGCTGATTGCATAAGATACTCAACTTTCAGATTGTAGAATCTGCAGAAATTTGGAGGCTGGAGATGACAAAGCTGTCCTTACCTACAGAGTGCATTGTACATTGTTTATTCTAAGGATAGGCCCACAGCCTTATGCAAGTTAAACAGCTTTTCAATAACTTCTTAAACTTCAATCAAAGCTGCAATCTGCTGACTGATTTTACCCTTTAATTTGGCAGACTCACATTTTTGTAAGTGACCAGCCAAATGGAGTGGGCCCAGCTGCAGTACTGGAGTTCTGGGTTCAGGTCCTCACCAGCCAGCAGCTGTGGCACAGAGACAGGGCAACACTCTGCTTGCTGGATGACTTGTGTAAAGCTGCTTTTCAGTACAGTCAAGAGGACTGTGTCCAAAAGCTGCTTTACCAACAACACAAGGTAAATAGTTGTGGTCTGTTGGTGTGACTGTTGAGTGGTCAGTTCGTGTGCTGCTCACTCTAGTTTTGATGTGAGTATATTTTCCTGAAGTGCAACAAGAACAGTTGTAGAATCCCAGAATGGTTTGGGTTGGGAGAGACCTTAAAGCTCGTCCAGTTCCACCCCCTGCCATGGGCAGGGACACCTCCCACTATCCCAGGTTGCTCCAAGCCTGTCCATCCTGGCCTTGGACACTTCCAGGGCAGCCACACCTTCTCTGGGCAGCCTGTCATGATAAGTGATAATGGGGTTATCTGATATGTTTCTGAGTGGGTCATAATTAATGAAATGTCTGATATTTTGATAATAGTAATTATTAAAACTGATTTGGAACAGAGTTTTCCTTCATATGAATTCTATCATAGTTTGTGTTCTTTGAATTTCAAATGTTAAGTAGTGTGTTTAGAACAAAAAGGGAGCTTCCTCTCCTGAAAAAGACAGACACTGTCACTACAACAGGATGTTTTCACTGAAAAAGAAATAAAGTACAAGCAGGCATTTCACTGGTGCCTGGCAGAGCTAAGGCTGGAAAATAGTGATATGAGCTGGAAAGGAACCTAGATAAGGGGAGGGTGATATGCCTGTAGCTTCTGAATGACTGCTGCTCACTAAAAAAACCCAAACCCCAATGTTTGCTGTTTCTGTGCAGAATGCTTTGGGCTATCACTGTGACAAAGGTCTGCTGTCTTCCCTTGTTAGCTGGATTGTGGCAGGCAATGTGACACCATCCTTTGTGGAGGGCAGTTCCAATTCCTCTCAGGTAAGTGGCATGAAGGTGTGGTATGGACAGCCCTAGGATAAGCAGTGTACAGGTGTGTCTCAGGGTCCTTTTTCTCTGCTTTTGCATGTTTTTACAGATTTCTTTCTAGTTCCCTTTTTTCCTATCCCAGAGTTTTCTTGTGGTAAAATCCTAATTTACCTTAAGATAATGCTGATATTACACTAAAGGGAACATGGACGCTTTGCACAGAGAGAGTTTGTCTAATCTGTGTCCAAGAATTCATGTAATAGGATTTATTAGTTAAGTTTTTTTCTAATCTTCTATTTTGCTTGATCTTTTTAATAAGAGAAAATATGTAAAGCCTGATTTTTCTATTAGATCAGTCTTCATCTGATAAATATTTTGAATAGTAGTTGCTTTCTGTCTGCTTAAGTGAGTTCAAGCAGAAAGAAAAACCTGCAGTACCCCAAATGGAGATGTCTGGTGCGGGTTGGAGAGAGGAGACCTTGTTTTACTGGATTTGGGAAGGTTATTTCCTCCAGATCTCTGTGGATAATTCTGCCAGTTGTCCCTGCTCTTCCCCTTCTTTCCCAAATTTGTAAGAAATACTAAGCAGAAGCGTGAATGTAAGGATACAGAGAAAACTGTTTTGCTTTTTGAGATGTAATACTGCTTTTTTTTTGTTTTGTTATCAATATTTCTGTTAATTCTTTGTTGTCCAGGTCTGGTTTTCATGGGTGGTGTTAAATATGGAGTCAATATTTGAAGAAGATTCACAGCTTCGCAGAGTTGTGGAGGGGGAGCTGATTATCAATGCTTTAACTCCTGATCAAGCTTTGAAGGTGAGAGAACTGTTCAGCCCTTTTATTTTACAGAGAAAAGTGTTCTCTTGTATTATTTAGATTTATCTTACGTGCTTTTGCCTACCAGGATAAAATCATTAATAATGCTTTATGGGAGAAAATATACCCCAGGGATGTTTTCTTTTACATTTTGAGTATGTTTGAGGCCTTTAAAAATAAAGGCTACCATGCAAATGTGTCGGAGAACTTCAGCCACTAATTTGTGCACTTGCATGATTTTCTGGGTCATCTGAATGCCTGACGACCTCCAGTGGATTTATTATGTACCACTGAGGTGGGGAGTGCTTTTTTTTCAGGTGGGAAAATGTGTCTGTATTTCAAACAGATGTTTTTTCAGATGATCTGAATTTTTCAGAAGTCTGGCCTTTTATGTTCTCTACTCTCTGAATTGTTTTCCAAGGCTTCCAGAGCTGTTTAGGTCTCTCCCTTAACAAGGTACTTACTCTAATTTTGCATCATTTTCCAGGTTCTTTGGCCAAATTTAACTAGAAGTTCTGGAGTGAACCAAATGGATACTAAAGCTGTCCATTCCCAAAGTGTAACTTTTAGCCCATCCTTCATCTCAGCTGTTCTAGTATCTTTTAACGAATGAGTTATCCCTATGAAAATAGGTTTGCCTGGGCTGTGTGCAAACTGGTACATGCCTTGCATCCTTGGAGATTAGTCTAGAGAACATTTGTCCTTTGGCTTGCATGTCTTGATTTAGCTGGAAAACAAATAGGATGTGGGTAGTGCGTGGAAAGGCATGCTGAGGGTTGCCAAGGTCTGGTGCAGGGGATGAGGTAGTGCCAAGGTCTGTTCTGAGATTTGGGAACTCAGAACAGCCTCCCATTCCTCTGCTTCAGGTACAGTCCAGGGGAGCTTGGTGTGGGACTGTTCAGTGGCTTAGTTGGTCTGTGGTGTTGCTACTATAAGCTACTCATGTGTTGCTTTGCCTTTGTTCTGCTTTTCCTTCTGCATTCTTCCTTCACATTAGTTTTACTTCCCACTTTGAATTTTCACTAGAGCTGTGTTCTGGAGAAAGATAAAAGTGGCATTCTGCAAGTCTAAACCAGGTGCATCTACCTCTGTGAGGGAGAACAGTAATTAACTGTTATTAACACAAATGGCACATATTTTGGCCTTGTACCAGAGCCATCATGCAATTTTTCTTTTACACATCAAAGGTGCAGCTCTGCTCTCTGACATAACTGTGAGCTGAGCAGCTCATCCTCCAAGACCTGTAAGATGTGTGACTGTTCCTGAAGTTTTCTCCTAATTACCAAGTGTTCATGCTGTGTTAGTCTGTTAACCAGCCAAACACTTGCCCGAAAATGTTGTTTCTGCAGAAAGCCCAGGCCCAGCTGAAGCTGCCCATTGTCCCTTCCCTTCAGAGGCTCATGATCTACCGCTGGGCTCACCAGGCCCTTGCTACCCCTGCAGATCACCCTCTCATGCCACTGATCTGGCAGAAATTCTTCCTCCTGTACCTTCACCGACCAGGACCACAGTATGGGTGAGTCTGACCTGCTCCTGCAGATTATCAGCACTAGTAAGCTGTCACTGCACAGGAGGTTGGGTGCATTGTGCTGCACCCGAGAGCTGTGGGTACCAGCAACTTCTCTGGAGAGTCAGTTTACCTGCAAAGATGCTGCCTTGACACGTACAACAAGGCTTAGTTGTGCTTTTTTGTTCATTTTTTAGCTTACCTGTAGATGGCTGTATTGGAAGGCGTTTTTTCCAGAGTGCAGCTCACATCAACTTGCTGAGTGAAATGAAGCAGAGGTTAATAGAGGTCGCAGACTTCCACCACGCTGCCAGTAAAGCACTGAGAGTGGAGAGCCCTGCCGAGGGCAGTGACAAGTCACCAGAGAAGGCAAGCTGCTCATCTGAGTACCTGACTTCACCTGAGCTGCACAAGGAGCTTGTCAGGTAAAAAAAACCTGCCCAGTTCCATCTGATTCAGGGCAACCGCCTGAGTATCTGTTACAGCACTGTTGTAGCTCTGGGAGACAGGAAGGGATGTGGCCTTAGATGCACTGCAGGCACTTGTTACATGCATGGAACCATGGAATCAGTCAGGTTGGAAAAGCCCTCTGAGATCATGGAGGCCAGCCACTAACCCAGCAATGCCAAGGCCACCACTCACCAATGTCCCCAGGTGCAGAGTTGTGGTCAAATCCATTGCTCTCTTGGTTCAACTTGTTTGAAAGGGAGCTGGTTTTACTACCAAAAATGAAAGATTTTGGAAGGGCATTTCCTTATGCTTCCTTTGTTTTTATTCCACCAGTGTATGTGACAACTTGGAGTTGGTAGAATTGTCTCTCCCCTTAGGGGAAGAGCTTTGGTTTTTAATGAAAGGTAGCTCCAAGCTGGTAAAATATTCATTGTTTAGGCATATTTGCTACTTGTACGTCACTAGCTGTATAGCTATAGCTGGTTATAAATGTAAAATGCTACTTGGTGTATATATATCTGTTTGTCACAGACCAGGGCCTAAATTTGTGTCTGAATAAGATTATCTCATCAGGAAATTTACCGGGGACTTCAGCACATGATCCTGTGCCACCTGACAAATGATGTCTGCTTAACCAAAGCCTCAGCACAAGACTCTCCTTTTGTCTTGGAGAAGGCTAAAGAGGGGGGCACAGTCACTCACTGCCACTCACCTGCTGAACTCTCACTTTTGTGAGGGATGGTAACTTCTAAGAGGTACCTCATGCTCACTAAAGCTGAGACTGTGCTCTTCAGGAGTCAGTGGTTGTGTAACACAGGCACTTTTGGTCTGAAAGGGTCTCCATAAGAAGTGTTTGCAGTGTAACAGTATCTGAATAGTCCCAGAAACTAGTTGAAAGGATTATTTGAGAAGAGTCCCTTGTTCAGGGGGCTCGGGCATAAGGAATCTGAGCTCCTGTTGGGTGCTCCCCTCAGCAGTCAGCAGGTACAGTACAAACAAACAAGGGAGATCATAAATCCTCCTCTGTCCTTTGTGGAAAATACCCAGAGATGCTCACTGGATGTAACTTGATTAATTTTTTCAGTCGTTTATTTCGAAGAAGTTCCCCACTCCAGTATAAATCCAGACTGCTCTACACCCAAGTAAATCTTAGGCTCAGGAAATTTAAAGACCTGTCTAGTTTCCTAGACAGGAGGGGAATCATTGGGGGGGTTTATAAGGGCTGATTCTTGGAACTAGACTACTTCATTTTTTTTACCAATGACATCTAGGAAACAGGGGCTTGTTAGTGATATTTAATACCACAGTGTGAAGATTTAATGGCATTCTAGTGCTTCCCTGGCAGGGAGGCTTAGATGGTATGATTTGCCACTCAGTGGAATAATGTCAGCTGAAGAAATAGGTGTATTTATGTAAAAGTACAGTGTTAGCAGAAGAGGAAATGAGGGACTCTGAAAACTCAGCTCAGATGTGACCTTTTGAAGCCAGCACTTCAGAGAAAGTCATGGAGTGAGAAGCCAAACTTACTCACATGTGCTCTGTTTTTTCCTTTGGACTTCTCGGATGGGGTTGTGGTGAGATTCCCTGACAGAAGTGACTATTCCAGTCCTGGGTCTTATGCTAATTTGCATAAATGTTTTCCTTTTCAAAATTTGTTCTGTTACTCTTCATTATTGCCCTTCATATTTTTCTAAGTAGCTTCTTTTGATTGGTGGTCTTTGAACTGACAGTAAACCAGTCAAAAAGCACCTGAAACCTCTGTTCTGAGCCATATTACCTTGTAGCGTTATTTGTTGTCTTTATTCTAAACCCCAGAAGAATAAAAGTTCACACTGATTTATTTCTTTTCCTTTTTTTTTCTATTTTTTTCTCAGGCTTTGTAATGTTTTAGTTCTCTGGTTGGAAGAAGAGAGTTTCCAGAAAGGTGACACATACATTCCCTCTTTACCGAAGCAGTATGATGTACATAGACTTGCTAAAGTCATGCAGAACCAACAGGTGAAGTGCTAATAATACTGAAAATCTGGGGTCCAAAGTTCACTTTTTAAAATGAGTCCTTGAAGTGAGGGAGAGACTTGGAGTCACTGCCTTCCTTCATAATTGAAAGAGGACTGAGAAGTAGATTTCTTGCATATCTTAGTGACAGCACAGTCCTTATTCTATACTGTTCCATAGTTCTTTTTGTGTTCTGAGATAATACTAGGGAATTATTGAAATTGGAATTTTAAATAAAAAGAGACTAGAACCCCAAAAAGGCTTGTGTTGGTAATTATAAAATGTCAGGTTAAATATAAGTCAGTGAGTGGGAAGTGTATATTATTAAGCCTAAAGAGTTGGTATAACTTAAAAAACCTGTGAGAAGGAAGATTTTGGAAGGGCATTTCCTTATGCTTCCTTTGTTTTTATTCCACCAGTGTATGTGACTGCTGGAAATGCAGCCTCCTTTAGCCTGATTGCAGTTAATCATGCCATGATGTTTTAGACTATCTCGGTCTCTTTTTAAGAACAGATTTTTAATAATCTGTACTCTTTGTGTCTTGCTTGTTAGACTCCTGAATGCTTTCCAGTAGTTTATCTGTATATGTGATAAAAATTCTTCAGTTTAGATTTTTTCCCTCTTAATAATAAATTTCTTATGACTTAAAGCTGCAGGGTTTGTTTTTATATACTTATTTTAGTTCCCCAGCTACTGGGATGGATGCACAACATATGGTACTGACCAAAATGGGAACAATAATTTTTTTGTGCTTCAGGATTTGTGGATGGAGTATGTCAATGTAGAACTCATACACCATGAGTTTCAGGAAGCTCTAAACCTTTGGCTGCGGGTTCAGCTTGAATCACATACAACCAGTGTTCCTGCAGGGCAAGCAGATTTCACCAACCCTTTATCAGGTAAGAGGTAATTGTTAATGCAACTGCATCATAAAGGACTTTTAGGATGTCAAAGCCCTGAGTTTCTTTAGGAATTTAAGGATGCCTGTGAATAAAGATGTTAGTATAGTTTGTTTTCTCTGGGTGCAGTATTTTGCATGCGGTTGTCATGGTTTTCTCACTAACTCTCATGTGAGAGGCTAACATTTGTATTTGGCTTCAAGTTTGGCACATCACAGAGCAGAGCTAGAGCTTCATGGGTGAGCTCCCCAAAAATTCCTCTGCACAGAACATGGACCAGACAGGCTGAATTTTCCCAAAGTTTAGATAGAGACAGCTGCAAGCAAAGGTAAAACCCACTGTAAATGAAAACAATATTGTCTCTGAGGTTTGTTTTTGTTTGTTTGTTTGTTTTATTTTGATTTGGGTTTTTTTGATGGTGGTAGTGTTCCCAGTGTGTTTCCCTGGAATTTTGGCTTGGTGGAAGGGTTGTTCTAGCACAGAAGGGGATAATAGTCATGGTTAATATACAATAATAGTCAATGTTAATATACAGTAAGGCTACGGTGAGATAGGATTTTTTTGTGTGACTGTTTAAAAAAGGGAGGGAGGGAATAGTTTCATAGGTAAATTGGCACTGTTTGAACAAAAAAAGTTGGAATCAGGAGGAGGGGAGGGCTGACCTGGGAAGAGGTTGAGCTTTGGGGAGGAGCTGGAGCTGACAAGACTAAAGGTGAGGCTGAGTTGTAGGGAAAGGAAGATGACTTTTGCTTAGACTAGGTCTGGAATTCTCTGTCAGATGAGGAGAATAAATGGGGTGGTATGAGGAAAATTGGTTGGGAGAAACAAGGAAAGCAGTGGGGCTTTTGATCCTATTGTTTGTATGATGTTACTGGTCATTAAAAAATTAGCTGTGGAAAATAAACTTTGACAACAATAGGAAGATTAGTTAAGTAACTATTTGTTCTTTTTAAAAACAGGAATCCTGAGAAATACTTGTCTGCTGCTAAAAATGTTTCATGCAAGAAATTAACGTTTTTTTTCAGCTTCTCCTAAACTGTTGTTACCGAGAAAACTTGCTTCAGCTTTTCTTATTTTCTAGCCAAAGAGAGGATCATGAATAACTTGAAGAAGTTTGATACTCCCAAACCCCCTCTCCCACTCCAGACAGTGAAAGCTCCTGTGCCAGATATTTCCTCTGCCAGTCTAGTAAGTCAGAAGGAAGCCATTCAGCTCATGCGTGTGGACCTAAACATCTTGCAGCAACATGCCAAGTAAGTCAGAGCTGTGCTCCTGCCTCACTGGGGTCTCCAGCAGTGGATTAGAATCATCACAGAATGGTTTGGGTTGGAAGGGACCTTAAAGCTCATCCAGTTGCACCCCCTGCCATGGGCAGGGACACCTTCCACTATCCCAGGTTGCTCCAACCTGGCCTTGGACACTTCCAGGGATCCAGGGGCAGCCACAGCTTCTCTGGTAACCTGTGTTAGGGTCTCCACACCCTCACAGTAAAGAATTTTTTGCTAAACAAGCCCTTCACAGTGGCCTCATTTGGTGTTGGCACAAGACTTGCCAGTATTTGGCTTCTTGTCACATTTGTTTTCTCTTTTTATCATGTTATTATTCTACTCCTCCAGCTGAGACAAGACCACACAAGTCTTACCTGATGTCTGAGATTACATCAGCTGGCATCTAACTTCTGGCCTTTCTTTTCTCATTTGGTAGATTTCCTGAAATAAAGCCTCCTTTTACCCTAAATTTGTTGACAATGACAAAAAGTGTAACACTTTTGCACTAGTGTAGTAGCACCATGAAGCACCACAGCCCCCAAAAGAGAAATTTGATTTCTGGTTCCATTAGCTTTGTGAGTGAAAGAGACTTTATGTTTTTAATATTTAATATTTTAATATTTTTTATATTCCCACTCAGTCCAGTTATTTTCAAACACAACTGGTCAATCTATAGCTGTTATGTATATACTATAGTATATATAGTATATAGTATATATATACTATATAAATGTAGTTATTAAATCACAATATTATGATCCCAAACCAAAAATTATTAATTCCAAGAGACCTTGTATAGAGACAATTCCAGCAGCAATTTTAGGTGGGTTTGGGGATTTTTTTCCCCCTGACTGAGTCATCCCACTGTCCTGCATTTGTGTGGTGTTTTGTTTTGGGGGGAGGTTTGTTTTTGGTTTTCGTCTGGTGTAAAATTGCATTTTCTACAGAGGTTTCTCTATTTAGTTTCCTTCCAGGTTGTCGTCCAAAATAATTAAAAAGAATTCATACATACTTGAGCAGTTTGGTCCTTACAAACCTGTTTTTTTGTTACTTTGAAGTGCTATTACTATGAAGCTTTAGCTCAATCTCATTTAATAACCTTTTATGTTTTCTAAGGAAGTGTCATGAGTGACTTTGTAGAGCACATTAAATTGAAACCTCATCTCTTGCTTATGAATTCTTTGCATTACTGCTTTCAATAAAGATTTTGATAATTTTATTAATAAATACTTTCCAGATCTGCAGCTCTCTGGGAATCCCAGCATGTTGCTCTTAATAATGAAATACTGGACACGTTGCCTAAGCTGTTTGTGAACAGGGAAGAGCAGATCACCCTCCATTTGGAGTGCCGGGGGACTTCCAATAAGGGCTGTCAGGGAGCAGCTCTGCTCACCATCCAGGTCAGAGACATGTCATCACATCTGCTTTGGGGCTGCTGGACACAAACTATGAATGTGAAATGTCTGAACGTTACAAAAATGGGAGCAGTTGACCAAATAAGTCCATGCAGGTTATTTCAGCTGCCTGAAATAACTCATATGTGATGCTCAGAAGGAAGAAGCAGATCAAAAGCTGAAGAATAAGTTGTTGCATAATTTGTTTTCCTTGTAGCATCCGTTCTAAACTGTTTCCCTGTGTGTGGATGTGAGAATATGCTTGCTGATAGGAATAGAAGCATGAAAATGTTTATAGAAATATTATTCCCATGTTGCTCGGAAAATTAATTTCTTGATCACCTCCAAGTTTCAATCTCTGTGGATTAAAAGCCTTACATAAGAGACATGAATTATATTAGCATGTGTGTGATAATTAAATAGGAACATGACCAAGGATGTGTGATTGGGCACAATGTACTGAATCTGATCAAAGCTCTCAGGGGCGAAAACCATCTATTTTCAGAGTTCTCTTACTGGATTCCACTTAATTTTTACAAATAGGTGCAACATAGAAGAGTTTTAGCAGAAAATACTAATTCTGAAATGAATATGTGTCTTTTTTTTTTTTTTTTTTTGTCATTTAGTTTGAAGGGAAGCACAAAAATGAAGTAGTGAACCAGCAGCTTCATGCTTTGCGTAAAGAAGTGAGACAACTGCAGGCAGAAGCTACAAAGCCACCTTCCCTGGGTGTGGTGGAAGCAGCAGTCCATGTGGAGAATTTTATAACGTAGGTTGTTCAGACACTGCTTTAGGTAGTGATGTTTTGTGTTTCTTTTCCTGTAAGAGTTAAAGATGTGGAACCTGTTTGTGTGTTTTGTCAGCTTGGGTCAGCAGCAGAGCTGGAACCCTGAGACCTCAGTGTTTGTGGCACAGACCTCTGAAGGAATAACTCCATTATCAGGAGGTCATTCAGCCTCAGTAGCCACACAGTGTTGTTTTCTGCTTCTGTTTATTGTTCTGTGTGTTAGAATAGCCCTCCTAACCCTGCAAAAGCACACTGAGTGATGACAGGGATGCTGTGTTAAACTTCAGGGGAGTGGCAAACTTGTACCACAGCTGTCTCAGCCATAGGCTGAACTATATGTTGTTAATATTTCTCTCCATACGCTTTTCCCTGTTACTGTGCAGGACATAGTTAACAGAGAGTTATGACTTGAAGTAGTTTTTCAGTATGTGAACAGTGTTGTACAGTGGAACAGTGCTATATAATATGACTTTTCTAGGGGGTGTGGATAAATGAGGTAGTCCAAGGCCTTCTTCCTCTTGAAGACCTTTTGGGGTTCATCCCCGAGGTTCAGTTTTGCAACTTCATTCTTTGCAATCTTCCAGATTTCTGCTGAGATTCTCTTAGTGTAGCTGGTTTGCTACAGAGTGTACTCATTATACAACTAAAAATATTTGCTTACTATTTCTACATGTTCTTTCTTGATCATTAATCTGAAAAATTCTGTGGATGAACTAGTTCTTGGGATTTACATCTGTGGAATTGCATGTTCTTCAGATGTTCTAATTCAGACTTGGTGAAGATGGGGGATTGATCTCAACAAGACATGTACTCAACAATACACAAGAAAAGATTGATTCTTTTTTCATTCTTTTATTGTTGAGCCTGTGAAGTAAAATGAGGTGGTTTTTCTTGCAGTACAAATGTAGTTGAGATGCCCCAAGAATATGATGAACACATGATTAGAGGGAGAAATAATTTGTTGGAACTCTGCTGTGAAAATCTGTCAGTGGTCACTTTCTGACTCTGATTATGGAGACTTTGTAAGGTTTGGTGTTATCCATTTCAGGCAGCAAAATGACTTGAGCTAAACCTGGATATGAGAAGGCTTGGAGTATCAGAAATACCCATTTCAGGGCTACATATTGTCAAGAAAACTTTCTTTATTGTCACAGGTTATTCTTCACATGTACATTTAATCTGCATTTTTAATTTAACTTTTTTAGAGCCTTAATAAATATTTACAAGGTGCAGCCTATGCCTGCAATCAAGAAAGTTGGAATCAGTTTGTTTTTCATGCTGGTGGAATATGTGTGTGATGAAACTCAACGCAACCCTCCCACAAGGCAGTTCTTCACATCCTGCATTGAGATCCTGGGCCAAGTGAGTTTATTTTTCGAAAAAAAATAGTATTTTTGGATGCCTAATAATTATTCCAATTGCCTGCTGATATTGGGGTCTAACACAGGCTTCTGTCCCATTTCCCTTTCAACTAATTGTGTAATATACACAGTCTTTAGGAGAGTTGAACCTTGTATTTAAGCAAAAGGAAAACTGACACTCTGAAGTGCATGCTTAGAGCTAGTGAATGCTCACTGTGTTAGTTAAGTGCTGGAATTCTGGGCAGGTAACTAAAGTTTGGATACTTCCAGTTCGTAAAGGTGTGTTTCAGCATATACTTGACTTTTACCTCCCAATTTCTAATTGATTTATGTCTTGTCAACCTCAGTATTTAGACACCTTTCTTCAGTGTTTGTGTAGAGACTTAGCCAAAAGTTTGGTGGTAGAGAATAAAAGTGGTTTTGATGGGTGGTAGCGTTTGCTGTGGGGAACACATTACATAGGTTCTCTGAGAAGAAGCATTAGTTTTGGGTCCAGATATACATTTACATCTCTTAGATAAAGTTTGGTTTTATGTGCAGCTGTCCTTAAACACCTCTAGCAGGTGAAGTGCTGCAAAGCTCTTCATAGCTGTAGTCCTGTTAAATTTTTCCTATTATCAGGCAGGGCTGATGAAATCTGGATTTGTTTTCTTTTGCTGTTGTACCAGAAAAATGCTATTTGTTGGTATTTTTAGACAATGTGTGTGAATCACAAGTGCTGTTCTAAAGTGTGCTAGGGAAAGATGTTTATTTTGCATTATATCTTGTGGAATAACAGTAGTTAGTTGATGTTAGTCTCATACAGCCTTTTGTTTTTGAGAAAAACTTAACTTTTTATAAAAGGACCAAAATCACGCTTGTGTCAGCAAAAAACTCTGAAGTGTGTTTTCCAGTCGATTCATACCGAGCCATTTTTCTCACCATTCCCAATTTTCTCAGGTTTTCATCAGTGGGACCAAGTCAGAGTGCAAACATCTGCTCCAGACAATCCTGCAGAATCGAAGGCTCTGCACCCTCCTTTCTCCTTACTTCACTCCTGTTGCCTCTCCCAGTGAATTTGTGACTTTATACGAAAAAGTCGTGGCCTTTCTGAGTGAGGATAACAGTGATGTTGTCTTCATGCTCCTGACAAAGGTAAGATTGGTTTGTGGGAGTTCTTTTCCTGTTGACTGTGTCTTTAGGCTGTGGAAGAAAGAGGTGCTATGTCTTTAAAACAGCACTGACAGGTTCTGTAGAGGTCTGTTGGTCATCCTGGATGGTGTGTGTTGTATTTAAGCTCAGGATGGGCTGGAGTCAAAAGTAAGTGGATCACATATCCTTTTCTAGCCCAGATAATATTAGCATGTGCTTCCCAGGACTTACTCTTGACATTAAAGCAGGCTCTCAATGGCTTCTTCTGCCTGATCTCTCTGCAGAGAGATTCATTGGAATAGCCAGTGAATCTTAACAGTCAAACCAAAATTTGGAACAGTGTCACCCGTGTCCATCCTGCCTGTCTTAAAACATGCAGAGTTAGGTCAGGGCAAGTGATTTGCACGTCTCTTGTTCCAGGGCTGTGTGATAGTGCCTGCCTCCATTTTCAGTGGGGAAATTAGTGTTACACGTGGTCTTTGGTACCACTCTTGATTCTCATTAGTTACACAGAGACAGGGCTCCACAGCTGGGAGCAGCAGGCCCCCTGTTTTGGGCAGGACTGTGAGCTGTCCTCAGAGGGAGTGATCAGCATTGTCCCTGCTCACCAAGCTCTGAGCAGATGGTCAAGAGGCTGCAAAAGCTTTGCTCCTCCACCTCAGAATTTATGGGCCAGGGAGGTTGGTCCAGTTTAATGCTGGTGATTGTTTGGCAGTGGCACTGAAGTGTGGAAACTCAGACACCTGTTTATGAATGTGAGAACCTCTGCTGAGGGCTGTTTCACCAATCCAGGGACTTCTGCAATATGCCAAACCATAACCTCTGGAGAGCTTCGCCTTGGTTTGGAGTTAGGGCTAGTGAGATGCAAAGTCATCAGGTTTTTCTTAAATATATAAAGACTGCATGATGTATTTTTCCTGACAACTTCTGCTTTCTCTTAATGATGTTAAAGCTTCTACTTACAAGTGCTTCCTGTCCCCTGTTCTAGTTTGACCTCACACACTGGCTAAGCCTGGCTAAGCCTCCTCTCGCTGAGCGTACCAAGCTTCTGGAGTCAATTCACTTGGCTCTCAATGCATGTGGCCTGGAACCTGAAGAGGATATTTTGATGCCATTTAATATCTTCTGCAAGCATTGGACTAACCTTCTCCAGTATCAGTTCCCTGACCATTACAGTGACTTCCTAAGGTTGTTCGTGCAAAGTGAGTACCTGAGCTGATGCTTTTTGTGCAGAACTCTTCTGGCTTAAAAATATGAACTGCTTGTAGAGCAGTTAAAGAGCAACAAATACAGAATGATTTAAACTTCCTTAAGTTCCTGTATGTGTTTTTTTTGTGCTTTCTGTGTGGTATGATTTTATTAGACATTGTGTAGCTCTACTGGAAAGAAATGCCCTTCTGCAGGTCGAGACACAAGAATCACTGACAACAGATTTTTAAGCCCATATAACAAGAGAAGGATGGAGGAGAGTCATTAATGAGAACTCCTGTTAATTATGGTAGTTGCACAGTCTGTAATGCAGAATCCTTGTTTTTGAGCACCCTTCAATGTCAAACTGAGCACCAGAATTATGGTAACCTGGAACTGATACTGAAATCTGCTGAAAATATTCTGGTTGACATGAAATACCACCCGTAATCTGATGTGCCCCTCAGATGAGAACAAAAGTACTTCCTTTTTTCAAACCATACCTGCTGAGGCAGCAGCTGTCTCTTAGTATGTGTTTGTAGTCAGGGATGTATGAAGTGCCTGGGAAACTCTCTAAGAAGAGAGGATGTGGATGCCAAAAAGAAAGGGTAAATTAATTGTGTTTACAAATTAGAGACATCTCTCACCCTTGAACCTGGGATTTCCAAACTCTTGCCTTACCTAATTCTCTTTTTATAGTAGAGAGGTCTAATTTCAACCTTTTCTTGACTCATTTGGAGAAAGAGATTAATACCTTTCTCGTTTTGATAAATGTATTTCCTTGTCTTTTTCCTAAGGCTCATCAGAGCAGCTTCTAAGCCCTGATTGTTGGAAGGCATCACTTAAAGCTTTGGGATGTGGTTCACCAGTGACTGAACAGGGAAGCCTCAAGAAAAGTGATTCTACTGAAACTCCTGTATTGAGGGATGCTGCAAAAATAATTCTCTCTGCAGAACAGGTGGGTCCCTCCATGGTGATTTATTATGTTTTTCAGCTGAAACAGATGCCCTCCAGTCACAAATAGCACTGCTGTGCAGCCTTTCTGTAGGTGATTAATAAGTTTTCTTCCTTTTACAGGTTAGAGAGACAGTAGAATGGCTTTCCACATCCTTCTGCAAACTCCGACTCGCCTCCGTGGACTTCAGGACTTTTGGCCTGTTTTCAAAGTGGACTCCCTATGTGTCTGAAGTGAATAAATTCCTGGAGTATCTTATTAAACGACTTATTGACACTGAAGTTGCTAATTTGGCCCAAGAGCCTGTTGGCAGCAGCACAATTCTAGCAGGTAATGTGTCTTAAAAGCAAATTACTCAAGAGCAGACACTCAGTTTCTCTAATTGCTTCTGGTAAAGGCCATTTAAATATACAGTAAAATCATCTTACTTTGCATTTGTGCAGTGATGAGAACGTTAAAATACAGATGGGAAATCTTGATGCTACTTCATGACCATGTAGGACTTTATGCTTTATCTTTATAATCGTAGAGGAAGATTTTTTATATTTTTGTTTTATGAAGAGATTGTTCTTTCTTGAAGAAAAATAGAGTCTTTTGCACTGAGCAGAGGTGTGGGAAGGAGACACTACTGAATTTGGTGGGCTTTTGATCTGGAGAGAAATCACCAAAAGGCATCTTGTTTTAATATATGCAGGTTTAAAAAATGAATCTTCATTATCCCCACAATCTCTGCTGTGTCTTTAAGGTGATACTAATAAATCTAAGTAATGCAAAATGCTTATGGATTGTTGTTAAAACAGTCTTGTTGTTAACCAGAGTTACTAATAAGCATATTGTATTTTAAATTTTTATTTGACCAGAAGGGACTGATTGAATGTTCGGACTCAATGATTTTAAAAGTCTTTTCCAACCTTAATTACTCTGTGATTCTGTGAATTTTAGAATAAGCAAAGGATATGGTGTGGAAATTTGGAAAAATGTAATATATTCACTGTTGTTGATTTGAAGGTAAAAAAAGGCACCTTTTGTTTTGTTCCTTCCAGCACTGCAGTCCTTGTATTCAGTCATTGCTGGACTCTTTAAACCATGGATACTGGTCTTGGATAAGGAAGATGCAAGGTATATATTGCATTTTAAAATTAAATGAATTTTTGCTAAAGTAAGGGTGTTAGCCCTGTAAGAATGACTTTCATTATTACTTATTTTTTAATAATTCATGACTGTCTTATGACCTTCCATTTAAATATCTCTTACTTGTCTCATATCCTTAATAATTGGGGAACTAATTTGTGACTTACATCAAATTTTCCAAGGTTCGGATGGAATAATTATCTAAGTCATTATTATTATGACAAATATCTTGTAATAACAGTATGACCAGAGGTTGATGATGGCCAAGGAAATATTGCACTCAGTTCTGAAAACACTGAAACTTGAATTTTGGATTCCTTTTTTTAGCTTCTGTAGTGTCTGTAATTCCTGAGTTTAAAACAAACAAAACAAAAATGCAAATGCACCTCCAAATGTCAGTGGCTTGTAAAGAAACTTCAGGCTAAATCAGTCCTATGATGATCTACTGCCTCGTGTTACCTCCATCTTCACACAAACAGTTATCTCTAATATTATATATATAAATTTTGCTTTCTTTCAAAACTTTTTGATTTGTGACTGCACCTTCAGCACTCACATTAGAAGGTTGACTGCAGATGGTGTCAATGTCAGTGAGAAATCCCAGTGTCTTGGTCTTTAATTCCATTATGAAATACCTGGTTATTTCTGTTTACTCTGTTACTGTGGGATGTTGAAACATGCTGCTCTTCTAAGGAAGAAGAGAACAGTCCCAAAGAGTCGAGTTTGAGAGAACTGCTGATGCCTGTACTATACTGAGTTACTGTGCTTTAGAATATTTAAATTTCTGAAGGGTTTATGATCAGGGCACTGAAGTTTGTGTTGCTGCACTTGTACTTGTTTTCAGTAACCAGCCCTGCTACCCTTGGTTGGAGAGTGACACTGCTGTAGCCTCCACTGTGGTCTCTTTGTTTGCAGATTGCATCAAACTTTTACACGAGAGCTTTAAAGGTGGGTGAAGTCCACGCCCTTTTAAGTGGCACTTTCTGTTCTGTCAGACTAAAAAAATATTTTTGATTGGGGTGTGGGACAGGAGGGGATTTTTACTCAAGATGATCACTGCAAATGTATCAGGAGCACTTGTTTGTTTCATCTTTAAATGACAGCTTTTCTTGCTTGGCAGTGATTGATAAATGCATATTGGTCAGATAACAAATTTAGTGTGAAGGAAAGCACATCAAAATGAGCTGCCATGAGAATTGCATGGCTTCACTCCAGGTCTGTATGTTACAGTGACCAATACATGTTCTTCAACATAGTCTTGGGGGTAATTTAATCTCCAGGATTGACCATTTTGAGCTCCTTTTTAGCATAGCTTATTGTGCAGTTAGACATAGGAATGGAAAAAATTAATTTCACAATACCTCTTGACAACTTTTATGGATGAACTAGATTCAAACTTGTGTTATTTTTATTTATTTTTACAAGATAATTGTGTTTTTATAAAATTCAACATATGTAAGATCTTCTTTAAAAAAACCCAAATGGCCCAACGTAAAGGCAGTTAAGTTCTACACTGAAGGAATATTTTATAAATCCAGATTATTGTCCAGCAACTGTTCAAAAGGGCAGGGAGGGCATGAAATCATAAGCCTTCCCACTTGCTGATTTGCAAAAAAAAAAAATCTAAACATTTAATGTGTTTTTCTTTATATTTTGATGGGTGTAGTGTAACTTACAAGTTTTTCATCTCCAAAATTAGACGTCCTTTTGAAATCTGTATTTCCCTGATTTTTTTTCTGTTGTTAATTCAGCTATTTCCTTTGATTCTAGAAAAGCTGTTGCCAAGCCATCACGGGGCTCTCTGGTTGCATCTAATGCATTACTGTGAGTGTTGCACAGCTCCCAAAATGCCAGAGTTTATTCTCTATGCCTTCCACACCGAGTTCAAAAGACTTCCTTGGAAGGAAATGCATCCAGACCAGATGCTTATGGAAGAGTTCTTTAAAGTGAGTACATGGCATCTGTTTAATTAAGTTCATGACCAGTGTTGCCCTTGAAAATAACTGTGAAGCTGGAGGCAGTTCTTTTAGCCAGTAGGCTTTTCAAATTTGTTTGTAGCATTCACACCTGTGATGGAGTTTTGTGAAGGAGTGTGAGTCTGAATGTCTCATTTATTACGTATATATTTAATGTGTATTTAGTCAGATTTAATATATTTTACTATTGCCATATTTTTCTTACCCCCAAGTTGTCTGTGACAAGTAAAGCTGATGTAAAATGCTGCTGGGGATTTATAGATGACTAAGGAACTGAAAAACATGTAAGTATTTATATCTTACATCATTTTATGCACATGTCTTTTTATTGTTCTCCTTCCTAGATTGAAAGAGGCAGTCCCAAGAGCTGTTTCTTATTCTTGGGTTATGTTTTATGTGAAATAAACTGGGTCAGTGTCCTCTCTGATGCCTGGAATCCCAACCCTCACCCTCAGACTCACAACATGATTGTCTGTTTGCTGTATATGATGGTCCTGTTGGCAAAGGAGGATCAACTTATAGGTGAAGAGGTAAATTTTTGAAAATTCTCGTACCTGTCTCTTGAAGAAAAATAATCCTTTGATAGAAAGAACACAGGATGTGACTTCTCTCCCTTGAAGAATGATTAACTCTGAAGTGATTTTTGCATGTGTAAAATACCCAAAATAGCATTCCAGAGATGGCCAACAGAAATTCCTGAGCTGAGGCAATTTGTATAACTTGTGTGAACAAAAGAAGATCTTCTGTTCATCTTAAGAAGCTTGTTAGGTGCTGTAATCCAGTAGTGTTGGAAGGAGTAAGCATATTAATACAGGCAGTTCTGGGAGTTAAAATGTCACAGTCTAGGCTTTGGAAAAAACAAATATGTTAGTTCATCTGGACAGTATTATATATACCTTGTGGTGAAGCTTTTTCTGACAGCCTAAGTGAAAAAGAGTGTAGGAGCAGCTCTCATTGTGCCTGTACCACCTTTTGGGAGGCTCGTTTAGGTGGTACTTTCCAAATACTACTCTTGCTAAGAGCTCTGTGTGGGTAAATGTAGCACAGTCTCATCCAGTCCATTGCTTCTGGAGGATTTCAGAGAGGCAGGGTAATCTTCAAGTCCTATTTCACATGCGTCAGCTTTCTCTCACTTCCCAATATCTTCTGTTTTCCTTTTCCTCTGAGGCATTAGGAAATGCTGCATTAAGATGTCACCAGCAGCCTTTGGCCCGAGTTTGACCTGAGTTTCAGTTCAGGAAAATTACCAGAGTTCACTTGCTTTGACCTGAATGTCTTTGCTTGTCAGAAGCTTCTCAAGCTTCAGAAGACACCTGTTTGCAAATCACATGAGTCAGGCTCAGGAATTCCCTCCTGCCCTCCAGCAATGTGTTAAACTGACACTCTCCCAGGAGGTTTTTGCCTCCCAGGAAGCTCCTGTGACAGATACAAATCTCAAAATTTCTCAGCCCCGTGTTCCAGGGCACGAGCAACTTAAGAAGTACTTGTTGTACCAGTGCCACATTCTTGTGGAAGTAGTCTTAGTTTGGGTTAGATCTGGATTGTCAGCACAATTCCAGTATTTGTTCATTCTAAAACATGTAGAATCATAGAGTTAGAATAGAATGTAGAGTATCCTGAGTTGGAAGGGACCTACATGGATCGTCAAGTCCACCTCCTGCCCTGCACAAAACAACATGAACAGTCCCACCATGTATCTGAGAGCACTGTGCAAACACTCTGAGCTCTGTCAGCTCTGGGGCTGTGACCACTGCCCTGGGGAGCCTGTTCAGTGCCCCACCACTCTGTGAGGGAAGAACCTTCTCCTCATATCCAGCCTAGACTTTCCCTGACACAACTTCTTGCCATTCAGTGTTTCTTGGTGTCCAAGGGGACCCTTTTTACTGCAGGTGTTTAAGAGTAGACAAGAGCTGCGTGTGGGCAGAGAGACATTTCCATCTGCAGATTTGCACTGTCTCTGTGAGCTGTGGGCAGTGTAGACTGCTGTGCTCTTCAGGGTGGTATTTATGTAAATAAGCACTTGAGTCTCCCAGGTTGGTAAAGGATTCACTGAATGGAAGATTGAGAGGCACTTTCAAATCTGTGAATTTAGATTAACCTATTTTTTAAAATAATATTCTACACCCCTTTTTATACCCCTACTGGAGTGACTTTAACTTGCAGGTCTCCATTTTCTTTTTAGCTGCCTTTCCATGTTCACATGTCAAATTTTAATGTTCAGACTGACTTTTGTGTTTGGTTAGAGCTGCTGCAGCAGTCTGAACACTTTGTATGAGTGCTAGAGATGACATGCATGTGTTAGCTCACTGCTTGAATAAGGGATTGCTCTTCAGCCAGATTCCCAGTGGTCATCTATCTCTGTGTGGTTTCTGTTCCATCTCCTTCACATTCTGGAGCTGTGACTTCCTTCCAGTATTGAGTACTGTGAATATTAATTTAAAACTGCAAAGAAGGTGTAACTTAGACTGATGTCTTTAAATCTTCAGGAATCACCACTCATAAATCTTCTTGGACAGACCAGCTCTCTTCCTTGGCAGCTTGTGGGCATTTCATCTTACCAGAGCATCATCAGCTACTGCAACAGTCACTACCCTCCCTCTGTTATCCTTGCCAAGGATGCTGCAGCTGAACTGATTGTGAAGCTCCTTAAAATCTCAGCAGGCTTTGGGATATCTTCAGATAGTCACATCCACCTTGTAAGTTGAACTGGTCTTTCAGTGTCTCTGAGCTATTCTTGGCTTTTGCAAAGCTCTACTTGTGTATATTATGGAAAGAGTCCTAGGCGTGATTTTTTTTTTTAATTTTTTGTTTTTCTAATGAATTTTAATTTTGTTAATCAGGATGCAACACTGAAGTGCCAGGCATACATTCGCCAGGTGGTTCAGTTCCTCAGCACCTTAGAGCAAAGTGGAAAGATTACCTTTGCAGTTTTGGAACAAGAAATGGCCAAGTTGCTGGATGATGTAGTCATCTTTAATCCCCCAGGTTTGTGTTGTAGAAATGGCACATTGCTTTAAAGCTGTCAAGAGCCTTTATTCTGCTGCATGGATTGATGAACATCTGTGACTGTGTAATTACTTGCATTACTGTAATGTCTCCCTTATGGGCAGCAGGACATGTTGCTTGGTGATGTATATAAAGGTGGTATATTAGCACACAGCAAAAATACGAATTACCCCATAGAACTGTCAAGAGTGATAGAACCAACATTAAAAACAGGGGTTATGCTCTGAGTAAAACTGGCTGATATACAGGAACTTGAGGGTTTTTTTTTGTTTTCTGTTTTTCTTTTTTAAAATTTTTACTTGTCATTTACATCTTGTTTAGAAGGAAGAATGGCAGAAATACACTCTCTTGGTCCTGAGGGTTTAGGAGTAAAGACACAAAGTACAAGTGAGGAAATTTAGGACGGAATTAGGAGGAATGTATTAGGAGGGAATTCTTTACTGTGAGGGTGCTGAGATACTGGAACAGGTTGCCCAGTGATGTTTTGGATGCCCCAACCCTGTTGGTGCTGAAGGCCAGCTGGGATAAGGCTTTGAGCAACCTGGTCTCATGGGATGTGTCCCTGCCTGTGGCAGAGGGTTGGAACGAAGTGATGTTTAGGATTCCTTCCAACCCTTAACAGACCATGATTCTATGACTGGATTCTCAGGAATGAGTCTAAATTGTAAAATTGGGAAAACTTGACAGTATCGAAGGAGAAGACTTATATTGATGTACACTAGGGGTATGGGTGTGTCCACACACACAGGATTTACATCAATCCCGGTTTTAGTACTAGTCCCATCCTGAGGTTCCTCTATCAAACTATAACTTCAGGTGGAATCAGTCATCTCACTGTGCTCCACAGAAACTCCTGCCAGGAGCTGTGTGGGTCATGGGCAGGAGGAGACACAGGTGTGCTGGCAAACACAGACAAGGAACTGAGTTGTGTAATGAGCAAGAAGCTTTTCCCAGTGTCAACAGAAAGCATTCATTGGGGAAGCCGAATTTGGGTTCCAGTGCCAACTTGCTGAAATGTTTCCCTGCTTTCTGACTTCCAGACATGGATCTGCAAATGCGCCACCTGGCCCTCAGCAGCCTCTTCACAGAAACGCTGATGATGCTGAACAATTCCAGCATTACTACGGCGGAGTCGCTCCGGGGGAGCTTGCGGAAGTGGATAGAGAGCAAAGTGCATGGATTGCTGTCCATGCCCCTCCTCACGGCGGCCTGTCAGAGCCTGGCCTCGGTGCGCCACATGGCCGAGACCACAGAGGCCTGTATCACTGCTTACTTCAATGAGGGTAGGAGCCTGGCCCTGCTTGTCTCAGAACCTTTGGTCAGTCTGGGGTGCCAGGGAACACAGATCATAAGGACTCATGGGATGGTTTGGGTTGGAAGGGACCTTAAAGGTCATCTCGTTCCAGTACCTCTGTCGTGGGTAGGGACAAGGGGAAATGGCACATTTACGCTGCACACTGACACAGGGCAGGGTTAGATGGGGTAGTAGGAAGAAATTCTTGTCTTTGAGGGTGGGGAGGCAATGGCAGAGGTTTCCCAGAGAAGCTGTGGCTGACCCATCCCTAGAAGTGTCCCAGGCCAGGTTGGACGGGGCTTGGAGCAACCTGGGATAGTGGAAGGTGTCCCTGCCCATGGCAGGAGGTGGAAGGGGGATGGTCTTGAAGGTCCCTTCCAGCCTAAACCATTCTGGGGTTCTGTGATTGTGGTTTGGGGTTTTTTAAGAATTATACCTGTCTCTGTGGAAACATTTGCTCTGTGTAATGTTGCCATTTTTCCAGCTAAAGGGGGGAGCTTCTTAGAAGAAGAATTGTTCCAAGAGAACAAAAGACATTTGTCCCCTCCTCTAGTGTTCTGTTGGCTAATTTAAGGGAAAAATACTCCTGTTTGGCAAAAATCTGAAATTCTGTGGTGTGGAAGTCTGTCTTTTTTTTTTTTTTTTTTCATTCTGTTCACATAATCCTCATGGAACTACATCTTCAGCTACTTCTGTGTGGAAAATTTCGGTGTACCTGGAAGAAATACTTTCAATTCCATTGCTAAAATGTTCAAATTTTAGTCTATATCCCACCTTGACCTCAAGGAGGTGCCCTTTGATAGCGAAGTTTTTCTTTTCTCTCCATCAGAGTTGCATGACATGCTGATTATGTGAAAAAATATAAACCAGCACAGATTCTGTAACTAGTAGTCCTGGTTCTTAGGTTTTTGCTTTCTTACAGGCTTTTTGTTCTTCTCTTCTCATCATAGATTTTCCTCACCACCAGGATTTGGGCTGGGGCCCTATACTTGCTTCTCTCCAAGTTCCTGAGCTAACTATGGATGAGTTCCTGCAGGAGTGTCTGTCTTTAGGAAGTTACTTGACCCTGTATGTCTACCTCCTGCAATGCCTGAACGCTGACCAAACTCTTACCAATGAAATGAAAATCCTGCTGACCATCAGCAAATGGCTGGAGCAAGTGTACCCCAGGTACAAAACTTAAAGCTTCTGAATGTGCCTTGACTTTTAGGTAAAGCTTATTTATAGTTGTGTAACTGGGATAATTGGGTGTCTAGGTTAATTAGGTTAATTTCAGCAGGCTGCTGGATGAAAAGGCCTGTCCTGTATCCAGTGTTACGGAATCTTTCCATCTGCAGTGCCAACACTAACAGTTGTGGTAGTTAAACAGAAGGAACAATAGTTGCTAGAACAATAGTGAGTTTCTGTCATTTTTCATTCAGAGGAGCTTAATTTCAATGACAATCTGGATTTGTGCTCAGAATGACTCTAAACAAACTCTAAATCACTCTGGGTTCCACTTTCCATCATGTCCACCAGGTAGGATCACTTATATGCTAAATATTCAGTCTGACACTGGGAGACCTGCTGTTCAAAGCTGCTGGATGGGGACTGTCCAGCAGCTGTTAACCAAACGTGGAGCCAGTGGGTCTGGTGAAGTGCCCAGAGTTAGGGACCTGTTTATTGCTGTAAAACAGCTTCCTAGGTAACTGGCTTCTTGGAGAAAAGGATGCATAGTCCTGGGGTCAAAATAAAAATACTTTGTACCTAAGTGATGTAACACCTGTATTTATAGTTGCGGGTGAAATTGCCAGGATTTAGCAAATGTGATTAATACTTTTCCTTATTAATGTTGGTAGTGTTCATATTTTCTGTGAAAGAACAATTAGGAAAAATTTACATTCTCACTTTTTCTTGAAATAAAAAAAAATACTCCCACTGTGGTAGGTACTGTAATAATTTGATTGCCAGAGTGTAAATGAGACATCAAATACACATCAAATTAAACCTTCTTCTAAACATCAGATCTGAGATTGCCTGGGATGGGAAATGACTGGGTTGAGTAATGTGAGGATAGTCTGATGCAAGAAACTCGTGCTGATGCTTTATGTGGAAAATCTGAGCTTCCTAAGCTAAACTGCAAACTGCTTGGAGAAAGATTAAAAATATCATAGGGGGAACTTTGCTTTGTGCTTTACTCAACAAAAGCCTTCAATGTTTCCTTTTTTCGAAGATCATATTAAAAATCTAAATTGTTGAGGAAACAACAGCTAGTGCTTCCTGAAGTGTTTTATTGGTAAGTAAAGAATAAAAGAGTAGAGATACAGCTTTATTCCTTTTACGCCAAGTCTTAAGCAAGTTTAAATCCACTTATGACTGCAATAACTTTTATTTCCAGTTGTAAAACCTAAAAGGAAAACTGTTTTGTCCTCTTACAGGCCCTTAAAACCTGCTAGCTGATGGATCAAATCCTTAACGTAGCAGTATAATAACTGGTGGGGTGTATAGTCATGCTATCCTCATGTAATAGGACTCCTGTCACTAATTAACCACCTGAATTCTTCATGGGCCTAACAGGGAGAGAAATAAACTTCTGACCCTGTGCATCTGACTCCTTTGTTTTAATTTATGTTTTATTTCATTCTTTAAATCTTACCTAAAGCTCAGCAAAGGAAGAGGCAAAGCTGTTCCTTTGGTGGCATAAAGCCATGCAGTTGTCCTTGGTTCAGATGGAGCAGGATGACACCGTTCTGATTGAATCCGTCATCCGGACACTGCTGTCCATCCAGGGCAGGCAGAGCCAGCTGGCTGAAGAGAGACTGACTTCTGGAATACTTGGTGCTATTGGGCTAGGCAGGAGGTCTCCTCTCTCACCCAGGTAAGGGGTGGACTGTGGTGAATTAATTGCTCTGAGTCATTGTGTTGCAGAAGCTGCAGCCTGGGTCCAGACTGCCCAGGGCGGTGTCAGAGGGTGTTCTGAATCCAGGCTGTCCCCAGATCTTGAAGTTGTTTGGGCAGAGAAAAAACACAGCAAGTTTGTTAATCTGGTTGGGAAGTGAGTATGAACTTCTCCAAAGTTTGTGGTGAAAAAGCATGTAAAATGCAGTTGTGATTCTGGCCTAAATGTCCACCTCTAGCAAAGTTAGACTGTTCATTAGAGGAAGGTGCTTCCACCTGGTCTGTAGACAACTGTTTCAGTTGAGCTCACAAGGTTTTGTATAGTAACACACACTTTGCCTTTTCTGTTTTAACCTTGAGGTATTGGAAATGTTAAGAGAAGATCAAGGAAGCATGTGCTTGTTACTCACTTTTCCTTCTAAAGAGAGACACCAAGTTTGATTGTTAGGGGTTAAAATCAAATTCACTGTGGAGAGAATGCCAAGAAAAAATACAAATGTTTGTGGAACAACAGTTCAACACTGTACCTAAAGATAACTTTGTGTTTATAAAGATGCAGTCCTGTTGAAATGGCTCTGAATTCCTGGTCTCATTCAACTCATTCATTGATTTGGGTGATGAGAATGTTTCGCATTCTGTGAAGTGAGTAGTATTTTGGACGTGGCCTCAAGGCTTTCAGCTAAGTTTGAAACAGATGTAACATTTCATATGTATGATATTATATCATCCTGTAGTATATATGATACCCTATTATGTGTATATCCAGGGAAGCTATGTCTGCCCCACCCGTGGAAGTGTCCAAGGCCAGGCTGGACAGGGCTTGGAGCAACTTGTGATAGTGGAAGATGTCCCTGCCCATGGCTTGAAGGTCCCTTCCAACCCAATCCATTCCATGATTCTGTGATACTCAAGTGACTTCTTTTTTTCTAATGCATTAAAAGGAAGGTCCTCTACAGGCTTTACCTTGTCACTCACGCACGAGAGACCTCATGACATACAACTTCCAGTTTACCTGCAGTTGAGACCTGCAAATCTGACGTGTCCCCCTCTCTCTCTGTGGTCTCCCCGCGCAGGTTTCGGGTGGTTGCCCGCAGTTTGTCTGCCTTCCTCCTGGTGCAGATTCCTGCAGAGAGCCAAGTGCGCCTGAAAGCCGGGTCGGAGCCCAGGCTGTCTCAGAAGGCCCAGCAGGTGAGCTGTGCCCATCTCTGGCTGCTTGTTTAGCTTTTGGGGTGAAATAATAAAGAGTCACTGCAGGCATTTCTTCAAGCCGAGTCCTGCTCTCACCTTACTGCTGAACTTTGGCAGCAGGACTGGGTGTTTGAGCTCTATCCTAAGGTGATCCTAGGTAAAACTGTTCATACAATATTCTGTGTTAATACAAAATTATTGACATTGGCATGAGTTAATACAAAAGGCATCAGTTTCTAATCTTACACGCTGAAAAGGAGCAGATGGACTTACATCTGTAAACCCCAACTTCAGGAAGTTTGGACTGTTGGAGGTAGAAAGAATTTAAAACAAACTGGGAAAACCAGTGCTGCTGTGGTTGCATCACATTTCAGTGATAAAGCAGGACTACATTCACACTGACATTTGTTTGTGTGGAGTCAGGGCTTGTAAGCCCTATAACAAACATTCCTGCTCTAGCATGTGCACTGACTGTTTTTTTGTAAGCATGTGAGAAAAGGAAGGAGTTGATTAGAAACGAAAGCAAAGCAACTTGGTAAAATTTGCTTCTCTTAGAAAAGAATTCAGCTTTTTCAGAAATGTTCAACATTTGCATAATTTCTAACTTGACAGTTAATATCTAACTTCAAATTGGTTATTAATAGGAGTAAAACAGTTTTAGCTGACTTCTGTTATGAAAGTTAAGATGTTCATAGGAACAGCCTGAAGCAAAAACTGTGTGTTGCAGTTTGTGGTTCATAATTTCTGTGATGCCGTGTCTTGAGTTTATGAAGTAATTGATTGACAATATTTGGGTTACAGAATCCTGTCCAGTTTTTGTGTTGAGCTAGGGGGAAGAACAGCTTGAAAAATACAAGTTTACTTGAAACACTGTTATATGATTGTATTTTAAAACTGTATTGTTCTGAAAACTCTGGGTTCTGTAGGAGGTGAGGATCTTCTAGGGGAATTGTGCATATGGTGGCTCTTGACCTGATTTGTTATGGACCAAAGTTTGTACATCTAACAGAGCTTTCCTTGCACCCGTAGGCACTGAACGCTCTTGAATCCATGGCGTCAAACAAGCAGTACATGGATTACCAAGAGCAGCTCTCCCAGGCTTCTGTGTTCATCAGGCATCCAGAACATTGCCTTTGGGATGGCAACAACCTCCTGTCTCTCCTTGTCAACACTCTGTACCCAGAAGTGCATTATTTGGACAGCATTCGGTAGCAGTGCTGAGCTCACAGCATCATCACCCAGTGTTGAGTGCCCTGGTTTACATGCAGTGTCCCTGTTGCACAAGTAATTTTCACCTTCAGAGTTCCATTTTAATTAAGTCAGAATTGTGAATGGGAGTGGCACACTGTCCAAGTTTTCTCCACTTTAAGGTTTCTTTGCTTTCCTTTTGATTTTTAGGCCTGTGGAATTGCCTTTTTTTTTTTTTCTCCTGGCTGAAAGCACTTGAATATCTTCCTGTGTGTGGTGCACTTCTGAGAGGAGAGTACCTGGGGATAGGTGTACAAATCATTAGTCAGCAAAGCTCATCCTGGAGCACCTGAAGTTTTTTAATTGGTGCCTTTTTTTATTTTTCAATATGTCATCACTCAGTGCAGTTCAAATGTACTGGGGGAATTGTGTGTAAAAGAGATTTGATTTTCTTAGCGAGGATACCTCTGAGTCTTACCTGAGTGTGTGTCCAGAGATTTTTGTGATATCCCTGTGTTTGGAAAGATGGTACTTAAATATTGACTTTTTTTGCTATCCCACTGAAGTCTGTAGTTGAGAGGCATGCCTACAATCTTCACCCACATCTGTAAATACCAACAAAAATTGGAACTAAAGAACTCTGGGTTTTCCTATTTTCTAAATATTAGTGAATCTGCATCTATATTGCTAGATTAAATGCAAATAACCTCTAGCCAAGTTCAAGGGGATTTAAATCCAGAAACAGTTCTTTCTGGATCTCTAGTGTCTGGGAGGGGAACAGTCAGTTATGATCATGTTAGATAAGATTCCTTAATTCTTAAAGTCTGGTTGTTCAGAAAATACTGATTTAACAAGTGGGCACCCGCCACATAATTTTATTTTCTTCTGCCTGTCTGGGCATGACATGATAAGATTTCAGATGACACTGTGAAAAGGTATTTTTGTTGTATTAAATTTGCTGATCACTTGTTAAAATTCTGTTGCCAAAGCATGAACCATGAGCCTGTAAATATGTGGTTTCAGCTGAACGATCACTGGTTTTGTTGCCTTGTCTGATCATAAGATGCACTTTTGTTTAGGGAAAACAGAAGGTGAGTTTTTCCCGTTGCTTGCTTGACATCCTTTTTATCACTGATCCATGTGAGTTGGCCCAAGGTCCTACAGTCCCAACCCCTATAGTGAAGGAATCACTTTTTCTCTTCCTCCATTAATTGTGCCTTTGTGTTTATGACATGGTTGCACGTTAAAACATGAGTTCTGGTCACTAGGGGATAGAAATGTGCTACCTACTGTCTGGTCAGTGATGCTTTGAACTGTTGCTCTTAACGGTGGTTCTGGTGCTGCAAAGCAGATCAGCTTTTTCCTCTTGGCAGATTCTGCTAATTATGCCAGCTGGGTCATTAGATCACCATCATATAAATGTGGTCTTAGAGTTCTTTGCTCTATCTGCGAGCCTATAAATAGATATACATATGTACATCCCTCTGTATATTGATCAGATACCAAATGCAGCATGTTTTTTAACAGACTCTTTTGGAAAATTCGTGTCTGGAGGAATACATTCTGCTGCTTTCCCCCCTCTCAAAGACTTAAAAGCACTGGTTTTGTTAAGAGTCAATGTGTACTGATCAGTTGCATATAAATTGTGAAGAAGTCGTAAATATGTGTTTGACATGCACTTTCAAAACGAGGAATTGTTTCAGCTGTTGAGTTTTTACAAATGTTGTATTTATAACATGCTATGTCTGCAAAGACCATGCAAAATAAAAATGAAAAATCAAGCAATTTGTGACAGACATTGTGATATTTTCAACTTTGTTGGAAGATGCCACGTCAGGTAACACATCTGCTGTATTGTGTCACCCACAGACCAGTCTTCTGGCTTCATGGTCAGTGTAGTAGTGGCAGAAGTCTGAACTTGTGCTTTCCTCAGACACAGGGAAGCAGTTTTATGAATGAACAGATCCACTGGCAGTTCTCTGTGCAAATACGAACTCCAGGGCATGGGGCCTCATTTTCCAAATGGTGCCCAACAGGTTGACTTTTTATTTCTTCTGGTTTTCCTGGAAGGACTTTGGCATTTCTAACATCTTCCATCACCTCTCCTGCCTTAAGCTACAATGCCCTTATTCACATCATTAGTGTCACCGGGTAATCTCAGAAGGAACACTGAGTTTTATGTTGGTTTTAGCATTGTAGCTTGCATGGGAAGAAATGAAATGGGGATGTCAGCTACTCATAATGAGTGTGCCTGTTGGATACTTGTTGTTTAGTTGGAGAGTGAGTATCTGTGGCTTTTTGAGTGTTTGCCTCTCACAGCAGTTGCTGCACTGGGATAAGTTGTTGCCTGTGGATTGCAACTTAAGTATTTATTAATAAAATAAGGCCATATAGGGAAACAGACAGAACAGCTGAACATGGCATTAACTTCACTCAGTGGAATGGAGAACCAGAAGTTGAGCAGCAAGGTGCCTGAGGTGTGCAGGCAGTGCTTGCTCTGCAGGCTGCCTGTACCCACAGGGGCCATGGTGGGGATGGGAGATGCTGTTGTTTATTCTGGAAGCTAAAATGCTCCCAAATCCTCCCAAACCCTGAAATGTGCAGAATCTGGGCAGGAAAAAGGGGAGGAGCTGGAACACACTTAGGCCAAATGAGTTCAATGCTAGAAGCCTCCTGGCCTGTGTCCTTCCAGTTTATACTGGTTTGAGTGGGTGGTTTGAGTCTCCAACAAGGACCAGAGAGCAGGAGTTGATTTTGGGCCTCAGAGTTTGGTGCTTCTATTTGGACCCAAACTACCTGAGTTAAAGAAGTAAATTTTGAGAGAAAAATCCTGTGAGCAAAGCCTGAATCCCATACACAGGTACAAAGGGTTTCTCTATAAATCATAAGGGCTCAGAATTCCAACTAATATCTCTGAGGTCTCTTTCCTCTGTGACACCTGTGAAACTGAGCTTACAGGTCTCTGACTACACTGCCTGCTGTAATGGTCTTTCTCTCTTTGCATCTCATTTTTATTAAACATGGCTTTGTCTGTGCTGGGATTTTAAGCTGGGATTTAAAAGATCAGGTATTTATTTGCATTTTTTTTTCCTTATTATCCTGACCAAGTAATTTAAATTGTGCTTTACTTTCCTAGCACAGATACTATGAAGAACTAAACTAAAATAATGATTCCCAGCCTGGGACTGAGTTTGCAGGCAGGACCACAGCCTTGATGGTAATTCAGTAGCAGCTGGGGATCCCAGCCAGTGTGGTTGTTACCAGGAGCAGGATCATTTGTGGAAGAGTTTTTGAGCTGCTGCCCTGGAATGGCTGCACAGAGCATCAAATCCAACAATATGAACTTGAAAGTAGGTTCATGTCATGGTCTTTTTTTTAATTCTTTCTCTTCCTCCTCATCTAAGCCATCCTGTTGCTCTTTCCAGCCCTATCCTGGACCTGTGTCTGCCTCTCCAGGACTCCAGGCTGACTCACATCACCCTGAACCACAAGCTGAATCTTCAGCTGGCCTTGGAGGACGTTCACAGTTGAATTAGAGATTTGTCTGTGGATGGCCAGTGACTTTGTTCATAGTGACTTCATCTCAGAAGAGCTTAGGAGATGAGTAGTCAGAACTTTTCTGTGTAACACAGAGATGGAAACTGTTTAGAAATAATTGTTTTAGCTTAAAAGAAAAAAAGCCTATTTGTTGTATTGGAACATTTTCACAGCATATTTATCACAAAGCTCTCAGTTTCTGGGCACTAGGCAGAGTAGTAGAGTAGGGTTAGAACTAATTAGACTTTTCATGTCCTGCTCTTGGCTCTACCAGCTTTTGGAAAACCTCCTCCTTTTTCTGTTGGACTCCTCTTGAAAGTTAAAGTTTCCTTTAAACTCTTAAATAAACTCTTCTGGAAGAAAAGGAATAGTAATAATGATTAAAAAAAAAAATCCCCAAAACCACCTGCAGAAATCTCTGTAGTGTTCTGTCACAGCTGGTATTTGAAACATTACAGTAGCTCATTTGTAGGCTGCATGTGGTTGGACAAGTGGAGTGGTGAAAATACCACTTTTTGGAGTGATATTTGAAAAATGATATTTGAAAAATGCCAAAGCAAAAAGATGTGAGAAAGTTTCATACTGTTACCTGCTTGCTAAATATCTGATGTGGCCTAAAAATACACAGATTGGTTAAAACTGACATTCTGTGCAGATCTTCTGCTCTTCCAGCTCCATCCCTCTTCCTCTTTTCTTTCTTCTCTCTTCCCTTCAAGGGCTGTGTGCAGCAGCAGGGCTGGAAGTCATAGCATATAGAATGGTTTGGGTTGGGAGGGAGGGACCAGTTCCAACATCCCCACCAAGGCCAGTTCGACCTTCTGTGCATCATCCAACATGAGTTTTGTGTTCCCTGGGAAAGGACACCCGGGCAGGGAGCAGGTGGGAGTGGGATTGCCCGGCTCAGCTGCGTCTGGGCGCTGCTCTTTGTCCTGGCAGAGACTGGCTGCTGCTGTGCCTGTGGTCAAAGTTCTCATAGGTGCAATCTGGCAGCTGTGGCCTGGCAGGAGGAGAAGTTATAAAAGGGTAAGGACACGTTTCTGGCTGCTCTAGGCTTTGCAAGTGGCTTCAGTGAGTAGTTAAGGAGTGTGACACTCCCATACGGATCCTCCGCCTGCAGCACAGTTGCAACTCAAACCCTTACAGATCACCTAATGTTTTACATCTTAAAGCATCCAGAGCAATCTCCTGCACCCTTAGCATTAACTGCTGCTACTGTCCTGCTGCTCAGAGCCTCAGGAGTTTGTGACAAGCCTCCCCTGAGAAGGATCTTCTCGTGTAAGTTGGTATTTAAGCTTTCATCTGTGTAGGTGTCTGTACAAAGACCATCAAAGGGGCAGTGCAGTGCAGTATAAACCCTGATAAATCATTGAAACAACGCTTTTTGCAAATAATTATTACAAATTTGACTGTAGGATTAAGTTTCTTATTCTTTCTTTGGCTGTGCCCTGTCATCTTGAAAGTCCTGCTGAAATGGCCATTGTTCGTGGGTTGGGTGAGGGAAGGAGATGTCATATAGGAGCAACTCAGGAAGGAGGTATCATGTAGGGATAACTCATGTTGGAGACATCACAGAGGGATAACTCAGACTGCAAGGGAGCAGCCCCAGGCAGAGGTAATTACACTGACCTCAGATACAGCTTCTGTTGTCTGGTGTCAGTGCAGACCTCATCCCTTCACCTATCCTCTGTGTGGATGGTCTTGTTATTTTAATGTGTCATCATCGAATCACAGAATGACTTGAAAGGGAACTTAAAGCCCATCTTATTCCAACCCCTTGCCCTGAGCAGAGACCTTCCACTATCCCAGGTGGCTCCGAGCCTCATCCAGCCTGGCCTTGGACACTTCCAGGGATGGGGCAGCCACAGCTTCTCTGGGAAACTTGTGCCAGGGCCTCACCATGCTTACAGGGAAGAATTCCTTCCCAATATCCCATCTAACCCTGCCATTCCCCCTTGTCCTGTCATTCCGGGCCCTTGTCCCATGTCCCTCTCCAGCTCTCTTGGAGTCCCTTCAGGCTCCCCAAGGGGCTCTAAGGTCTCCCAGAGCCTTCTCTTTTCCAGTCTGCCACACCCCAGTTTTCTCAGCCTGACTGCAGCCTTCCAACCATACTATAGGCTTATGGCACACCTGAACTTCAAGCCCTTTGCTGGAGCAGCATCCATGGTCTCTCCAATCTGCTGCCCAACTTCCTTGTCCTCACACTACTGGGGTCTCTTCTCAGCTGGGCCCAGGCCTGGTTGCCTTTCACAGGTTCGCTTGGCCATCAGCCCAATCCTCTCCTCTTCCCAGGAGCCTGCTCTGAGGCCAGGAAATTGTTACCAAGAACACAGAGCATTTCTGCTCTTAGCCATCTCCACCCTCCTGTGGGATAATGTGAGTAGAAGGCAAGACATCCTTACCTGGCCAGGCTGGATGGAGTGGAGGGAGGACCTGTGAAGTGGGAAGGATGATGTGGGTTAGCAGTGAGGTCAGAGTGAGCTGGGGACCCAGGACTGATCTAGAGCTGCTGAGAAACTGCACTGGAGAGTGGTTGTGACACCCCAGTGAATGGGAAGAAGACCTGATGCCAGGCCTGCAAACTTCTTCATGGGCTTGGGATTTAGGCACTGGAATATAAGGAGCAAAGCATTTTTGGTTGGTCTGACAGCTTCTGCTGTTTGAGACAAGTAGTGGCTTTCAAAAATATGACATCAGACTGTCCTACAGAGGAGTCAGTGATATGACATCTCATCCCTCTCAGTCCCCTCCTGCTCATGCCACCACACAGCAGGAGTGGTGAGCTGGGGCCAGATGCCTCCAGGCTTCTTGGGATGTCTCATCCCTCAGTGTCCATGAGCTGACTCTCATCTCCTGTAAGCCAGGCATTCCCTGCTCTCATAGCCTTGATATGGCTGGGAGGTGGGATTTCACTAATGATGGGGAAGCACCGGGGTAGTGCAGCCCTGGGGGACTGAAAGGGATGGCCTGTAAAATGAGGATGCCCATTCCAGGGGATTAAACTGTTGTGTGGAATGCAGCAAAGGTAAATCCTGGCTGTGAGCCACAGGGCAAGAGGTAGTAATTAGCCTGCTTCAAGAAAAAAAAAAAAAACCTGGTTGTGTAGGCAGTGGATTTTCCTCTAATTACCCATCTATTAATTTATTAACCTTTTTTCTTAGGTGCAGGGAAATTCCTGCTCCCTCTGTCTTTTCCAAGGTCCCTTCCCAAAGGAGACTCTCTGTTAGCAGGTTGTGACCAACCAGCCGGGAGCCCCTCTTAATTCTTCTATATTTCCCATTAGAAATCTCCTTCTCCTGGAGTAGAAAACCGTAAAATCATTTAAAAATAAAACCCCAAACAAACCCCACCCCCTCCTGCCTGACTTTGCTGCATCCATTACTGCCACCAATTGGACAGAGGGAAGTCGAGGTACTGACCTTCTCTTGAGAAAACAGAGAAGCTCAGCATCGCCAGCAAAATGAGCACCTTAATTCCCAGCGGCACGAAGATCAGGATTGTGAAGAAGGAGCTGTCAGATGCTTTGAATTTATAGAAGTACACCGCCCCCTCTGCTCTCCCGTGGCTGTTGACGGCAGTGCAGGTGTATTTTCCATCTTGGGTCAGGTACTGGAGCTCCTTGGTGACACGATGGTTTGTGCTGGTGATGGCGGTGAGGTTGCTGTAGGGGGGTCCACTCCAGGTCAGGGCAGGTGCTGGCTCCCCCTCGGCAGTGCAGCGGGCCTGGAAGGTGTGATCCCTGTTGGAGCTGACGGTGATGTTTGTGATCCTGGGGGCGGCTGCGGGAATCGCAACAGGGGAGGGAAACTGTGTCAGGCTTCAAAGGCTGGTCTAGTGCAAAACACCTGGAGTGAGCTCTTGAGCATGTTATATCAGGGTAAAATCGGATGACAGGTGCTGGTGGGGGACAGGCTGGACACGGCCCAGCCCAGAAACCCCCCGTGCCCTGGGCTGATCCCACAGCGTGGGCAGCAGGGGAGGGGATTGTACCCCTGTGCCCCCTCAGGTGAGACCCCACCTGCAGAGCTGCTCCAGCCCTGGGAACACCAGCACAAAGACCTGGAGCTGCTGGAGAGAGTCCAGAGGAGGCCCCAGAGATGCTCCCAGGGCTGGAGCCCCTCTGCTCTGGAGCCAGGCTGGGAGAGCTGGGGGTCTTCACCTGGAGAAGGGAAGGATCCAGGGAGACCTTGGAGCCCCTTCCAGAGCCTAAAGGAACTACAAGAAAAATGAGGACAAATTTTTATCAGGGCTTGCTGTGATAATACAAGGGTGATAATACTTTTAACTAAACGAGGAGAGATTCAGATTGGATATAAGGAAGAAGATTTTTGAAATGATGGTTGCCCAGAGAAGCTGTGGCTGCTCCATCTCTGGAAGTGTTGAAGGCCAGGTTGGACATGGCTTGAAGCAACCTGGCCTAGCAGAAGGTGTCCCTGCCCATGGCAGAAGCATTGAAAAAAGATGGTCTTTGAAGGTTTCTTCCAACCCAAACCACTCTATGATTCTATAATTTTTGTTTTGGTTGGTGGAGTCACCATCCCTGGAGGTGCTTAAGAAAAGCCTGAATGTGGCACTCAGAGCTCTGGTCTGGCTGACAAGATGGTGTTCAATCAAAGATTGGACTGGATGATCTCAGAGGCCTTTTACAACCTATTTGATTCTGTGGTTCTGTGACCACCCACCAGCCAGTGTAGGCTCCTGGTTGCTTTGGGGTAACACCAAGATAGGGCCACTGCTTTTGTATTCTACATATGTGTAGCATATGGGATTATGTGACTTAATGAACATTTAAATTGTAAATTTTGTAAAGATCAATTGATAAAGATAATTTCAGGGATGCAAAATGTCGGGAGATGTACTGTTGGACATGTCATCTTCAGTCTAGTCTGCTAAGGAAGTGTAGCTGCTATGGCCAAGCTTGTCTTACCCCTCAATGCTCTCCTCTTGGCCCTCCTGACCCATTTAATGCATTCAGTTCCTAAGGGTGTTGTGAAAAGTGAAGGGAACTAAATGAGTGTCCTCAGAGAGGAAGAGCTGGAGTTAATTTTTTTACAGGCTAGATAGACAACAAAAATGCATTTTGCAACCACCTACGGCACATCTTCCCCATTGTCTATATAATGCGAGAGGAATTTGAGGTTGTGTGCCATGTGTCTGTGTGTTTTGGTGTTTAATCTTTAAAGCACTCATTAATCCCTCCCAATCAAACTGTCAGGGTCCATTCCCAAGCCTGGGTACTGTATGTTTGTGTGTTATCATTCCTCCAGTGTTAAAATCCAGGCAGCCCGTGAAAGACAGGTCTTGTCTGCATCCTGCCCTGGCCATCCTGTATGTGGGTGTTTAGGAACTGCTCCAAGTGAAGGAGAGCGCTGGTCATGCTGTGTGTGGGTGTTTAAGAGGTGGTCCAGGTGAAGGAGAGCCTTGACTGTGTGGGACCTCCAGAGAAGTAACCTAGCTCATCCTTGGGTCCCATCTGGATGCTCACAGTGCACAGCAGGCATAGGGAAGTTCCCTTTTGTGGCAGTGTGTATTATAAGTTCATATATCCATTTGTATTTCAGTTTATGTACAGTTCTGTTATCCCCAGTTATCCCCTATTAGCCCTGCTTGTAAATGGACTGCCCCGGTCTCCCCCTTCCTTTGATCCCACTTGGTTCCCTCCACCAGTGTCTCCTCCCCCACAATTTTCCCACCTTTGGGTCCCTCTGCCCCCATCCCAAATATGTACCCTGACCCCTCCCCTTCTTCCAGAACCTTCCCTGTCTCTCCAAGTTACTCGGTCCCTGGTTGGCTTGAGTAGAAAGCTTTAGGCTTTCTCTCATGACAATCATCCCTAAACCCCACTCCTTCCCTCCCCTGGTTGGTTGCTTCCCCATTTCCACACCCTGTTTATGCCTCCTACTTAAACCCATGTTTGAGACCAATCTATGCTCTTGTGGCTCGGTTCTTCTAGAGGCACAGACCTCTAATAAAGGTTCCTTGTTACACCACCCACAAGGGTCATCTTTTGTCCTCTTCGTCGAGCAGCTGGTCCGCCAGTCCTCCTCCAGGGACACCAGCTAGGGGCTGGCAAACTGCCCTCACCGAAGAAGCCCCTTGCAGAGCATGAGGCAGGACATACTGCCTGGCTGGCAGCCCCTGAGTCACCGGGCGTCCCGAGCCCTTCTGTGAAGGGCCGATTGGTTGCCTGGTGCCCGAATCTGCCCAAAGCCCCTTGGGGTGGCTGCGAGCTAGCCCGGGCTTGTCAGGGTACAGCCATCTGAGGAGGGGCTGCGACACCCTTTCACAAGCAAAATCATCCCACCCCTTGGCATGAGTAAGATCTGCATCAGTTTCCAAGGCCAGCTGTGAGCTTGTTTGACAAGTCGCTTTGAGCTGATTTTTCAGGCTGTTTGTACTTCTTGTTTCCTGCTCCAGATGATTTTGGACCTATGGCACCTGTCAACCAGTTATCTTGTCTTTCCAATGCTCTGTCACCACCCAGACCTTGTTGTGCTAACATTCATGAACATGTGTTCAGCACCCAGGCTCTCCAGTTTAGGTTCTGGTGAAGAGGATGTTTTTAACCCCATGACATGGACTGCTGACTCCAGTTTGCCTCTGTTGCTGTCTGCAGTGATTCTGGGCAGCAGGGACAAAGTGGGATGCCCAGGTTTTGGTAGGCTCTTACCCCAATGGCCGGAGCCTCACTGTTTCCTTACCAATTTTGCTCCTATTCCCTTCCCTGCATTGTTCTCATTGCCTCATAATGGAAGACTGAGGAAGACAGTGAATATTTCTTGCCCAAAGTTATAAACTATCCATAGAGCCAGATGCTAACCCTTTGGAAAACCACCTCAGGTAAATTTCTGTTACCATCTCATCAGCTTCCACATCCTGTGGCTCTCACTTCCCTGTGGGATGGCTTTGCCTCCTTTGGCTCTCATGCCCTCTTACCAATCAAATGCAGCTTTATCCCATTCCTGCTTTCATACTTGTCGTGGATATCTCCAGCCAGCTCCACCCTACAGAAGTATCTCTCGCTGTCGCTCCAGGTCAGGTTGTCAATCCTGATGGAAAGGTCCTTGTGCCGGGGGTTGCCAAGCAGTTTGTATTTGTTCTTGTAGCTGATGGCAGTCTTACAGAGCTCGCTGGTGCTCTGACTCACACACTTGAAGACTATCGTGCCATTGTAAGGTTCCCTGATCCTCCAAATAGCAGTGAGGGTCCGGTCAAATGCTTTGTAGGGGTGTGTGAAAGTACAGGGCAGGATAACCATCTTCCCGAGTTCACCAGTAACGTCAGACGGGACATGAACGGACCAGCCATTGCACTGCACACCTGGAAGCAAAAAGGGATCGTGGAATCACAGAATGCTGGAAGGGACCTTAAAGATCATCTCATTCCAACCTCCTCTTGCCATGGGCACAGGACACCTTCCACTACCCCAGGTTTCTCCAAGTCCCATCCAACCTGGCCTTGGACATTTCCAGGGATGGGGCAACCACAGCTTCTCTGGGAACCTATGTCAGGGCCTCACCACCCTCAGAGTAAAGAATTTATTCCTAATATCTAATCTAGATCTCCACTCTTTCAGTTTAATACATATATATGTCTATCTGCCCACTGTCCTGCTATTATCAGCAGATGTAGCAGCAGATTGTGGCTTCAGAAACATCTATGTCTATGTTCTTGTCTTATACAACTCACTTGATGGCTTCATTAAATAATCTCTCCCCTTAGTAGGTGAGAATACCTGTAAAATATAAAGGTGTCCTTCAAGTAACTCCAGCCCTGGTCTAGCTGGCTTCCCCATAATGTGGGCATTCAGCTGTTGGATTACTTCTGTAGGCTCAAGGATAAAATTTGTTTTTTGTTCCCGTGCCTCTTTGTCCACAATACTTGACAAATGCCTTGGTGGCAGCACAGCTTGTAATAATCTATTGTTCACTGAACAGTGGGCAAAGGCCATCCTGGGATTGGTTCTCTGCTGTTCAGTTATTTACCTGGAATCAGCTCCAAGCCAGTATTTTGATTACTGAGATCTGGAGTCAAGCTGCCCTGTCATTCACTATATTGATATGGGCACCTTTTCCAGCCCAGGTAATCTCACATGCAAAGCCACAGGACTGCAGGAGCTTCAGGAAGCTCACAGAGTTTAAGCACAAGGACCTGGTATTGAAAACAGAAATTGCTCAAAAATTGTTTTCCAGTTTATTTGTCCTTGTTCTAGTTATTTTACAGCATGTCACTGTAACTTTTTCTTCTGGAGAACTGCGGATCATGTGTTTTTGAGTACATGACTTCCTTTTCTCTGCTACCTCTTTGACCTGCTTTTTTTTTTTTTGTTTGAAATCTTAAGCAAAGAACACTTTGGTTTTTTTTAGCACATAAGCCTCCCCTTGCCTTCCACAGGAGAAATAATTTGAAAAATAAGTGCTTCTAATGTTACCAGCTCCACCCATTTCCATGGAAACAGTTTCCCTAGTTCTGAGTAGAGAGAGTTGTCAATATTCTGCATATAATTTACCCTTAACCTTAAAGCATCAGCATGGTAGGTCTTCCATTATTCTTCTTGTTGATATCCAGCCTCCATTTGTTTCTGGAATTTAAGCTCTCACAAGGAAGAGAGAAGATCATAGGCAAATGGTCTGCACACCTTATGGAAGGTAACTCCCCCAAGGGGTTGTTAGGTCAGTGCATCTGCTGGTTGTCAGTAGAAAGGCTGTGATGACAACAAGAGCTGAGGATGACCCCAGACACTAGCCCTGCTCTATCAAATACTCTTTGACAGTCTACCTAAGCAAATTCCATAGAGTTTAATGAAATTTAAGTCCATATTTGAGGTTAAACGTGAGTTTAAGTGCCCATTGTAACTGGAGAAAAATGCATCTGTTGCATAATAAATCCCAGGAATGCATAGCAACACTTATGGGTGGTGATGAAAAAGCTGCGTCCACCTGACAAAGCTGGGGAAAAGTCAGATGAACTCCATGCACAAACTAAAAAATAAAAAACATGCCAACCACCCCTCTCTCCCCCTGCCCCAAACCAAAGACCTCTCTGACAATTGCTAAGTCAAGTCTGAGTTTTTCCAGTATTCTCACATGCACCTGGAATTTCAGGATCCTGTTGAGCAACGTGATGGATGGTGCAATTCTTGGAGGGTTTGTTGCACCAGGCAATGCCCCTGGCACTTTATCTAGAGCTAGAAGAGAAGCTCTGATCAGACAGGGATTGGTAGCAAGCCCAGAACTCACCCTTCCTGGAGATGCGAAGGAGACACAGGAGAACCAAGCTGAACTCCCTCATGCTGGATGATGTTCTCCCCCAAAGGTGCATCAGCAAACCAGAACGGTCTCATTACATCTGAGCTGCTGGTCTTGCAGGCACAAAAGGTTTTTCCAAGGGTGGAAGAAGTTGTGGTTTTCCTCTCCTTGGAGGGAGTGAGCTGTTTAGCTGAACCAGCTCTGGGTTCAGATATTTATAGTTCTGTGGTCAGTCATATGAAAATTACACCAGAGGGAATCAGGGTATTGCTATTTTCCAGCTAGAGGAAGGGGTTTGCAGATGAGGGCTGCAAGCACCCATGTGTGTGATGTAGCTTTACAGTGCTACCAACTCACCAGGCTGGACAAAATCCTTGCAATCTGCCTAAGGGGGTGCCAAGCAAGGCCCTTGCTCACTTGTCTTGAGGCAGTTCCTTCTACTGAACCTGAAGCCCGAAAGCCAGCCATGCTTTACCCTTTGCACTTACTGGTTGTTGTCATCCCTTGGTGTTAAAAAAAAAACCCAAACACACTCCTTTTGAAATCGTCTCACCACTTGTGCCAAGGTTCATTGCTGGACAAGTGCTCTGGTGTCCCCTGGCACTCTGCTCTGTCCAGACTTGTTCCCTCCTTTGAAATAAGATGAATTCTAGCTTTTGTGCAGCATCCTTGTGCAAATGGTTACTTCTTTCCTTCTGAGCTTAGCTTTAGCAACTTTACAATGCAGTGTGCTAACCTTGGGGCTCGTGGAGAGCAGACCACACTCCCCCCCCAGAATCATCTCCCATATGGTGATCCCGTGATGTGGGTAAATTTAACTTTGGGGATGTGTGTTCCCTGTCTGGGTTTAGCCTGAGTTTTACTGCCTTTGCTTCAGGCCAGGGAAGGCTGATTTCTGCCTGACTAATCTACCGGCTGGGGACAGGGACAGCAGCACCCACAGGATTCACGGCCAGGTTGGACGGGGCTTGGAGCAACCTGGGATAGTGGAAGGTGTCCCTGCCCATTGCAGAGGGTTGGAACGGGATCCCTCCCATCCCAAACCATTCCATGGTTCCCGCTGTAGGCAGCGGTGGGTGTGCTGCCACTGGAGGGCTCCCAGAGCCAATGTAAGATGCTGCTGAGCCGCTGCTGTCACTGTCGCCGTGCCAAGAGCCAGCGCCTCCCCCGCCGGGGTTGCCGGGGCTCCTCTTTACTCCTCACCCCTTCTTCTGAAACTCTCGCACATGTTCCCTTTTTAACTCGTGCAAAGTGTCCTAGAAGAGGGACTTTGACATTTGGTGTGTTGGCTGCTTTCTGAGCCCTTTCTTCGCCCTGGTCAAAGTTAGCGTTTGCGGAGGGAGGGATTTCTGCTTCACCCAGACTTTTTGGAGGAGAGTCCGAGAGTACCCAGCTGTATTTACAGTTGTTCGGTCCTGTTGCCACTCAGCCAAGGGTGGTATTGTTTCAAATAATGACATAGAGCCCTGCCTAGTCCTCATGTGTGTCACCCTTGAGCAGCGGCATCAGGACCCGGCGCTCTAATTATTTGCAAACCACCCTCATTAGCTGTAAGAGGTATCCCATGCCATCAGCAGCAGAGAAACCTGAGGCTATGGGTGGTGGAAATGGCAAATAAGAGACCTGTGTCCTTGTCCCATCTGTGATACGTGCCTTTTCTGTGTTCCTTCCCCTTCTTACTCCATATACTGTTTGATTTTATCTATTTGTGATGTAAAGTTTTTGGTGTAGTGACTCCTTTTAAGCATTCCACCACTCATAGCACAGCAGGACTCACTGGATTGAAGTAAAAGATTAAAGTGAAATCCATGCTAAAAACATCTTGCTACAGTGAAGCATAAAAGATTCATGTAAAGAATAGCTGCAGTTAATATGAACCTCTTCCTCTCTAATGTTTTACTTCAGCATCTCCTAGAAAAATACAAATCCTTTTGTCTGTGGACTGATTTTCTTTTTGGACTATGTGATGGCTATTTGGAATGAAGAATTTAATGTTTAAAATGCAGAGTAGATAATGCATAGCTGAAAATATTTACAACCTATTTGAATCAGCCAAAAATTTTGTAAAGCAAATCAACCGTGGTTATGTGATCCACACTCTGTGACCTTTCTTTCCATGTCTGTGCTTAAATAATGTGTAAGATTTCTGTAAAGAAGCCTGCTTTGGTCTGACACCAAAACCAGGATGCCTTCCATATGCAACAAGTACTGCTTTTTGTACTGGTAAATTTAATAGCTGTAGGTAATGACATTTCTCCTGTCTCCCTGAGAAATTCCCACAGTGTTTTGTGATGGATGGTTGCAGGACAACCCAGAAGTGTGCCAGGATGGTTTCTTAGCAGGTGTGCCCCCATGTTCAGTGATGCCCCTTGCTTCATGTGCAGTGACAGTCAGCAACTTGTTAGCAGAGCCCTTTGGACTTGCCAAAGCTTCTCTGTGACACCTTGCAGCCACCACTGTGTTAAACTGCTGTGACCTGAGCACCTGCCCACTCCTGGGGGCTGCAGCCACGTGGGGCTCAGTCTTTTTTCTCAAGCAATAAGCAATAGGATAGGAGGAAATGATCTCAGGTTGCCCCAGGGGAGCTTTAGGCTGGATATTAGGGCAAAATTCTTGAAAATGTCTGTTGAGCATGGGCTGCCCAGGGCAGTGGTGGAGTCCCATCCCTGGAGGGATTTAAAAGCTGTGTGGATGTGGCACCTGGGGACATGAATTAGTGGTGGCCTGGGCAGTGCTTGGGGAATGGTTGTACTCAATGATTTGATTTCCAACCTCAGTGATTCCATGTTTCTGTGATTAGTCAGTGATGATCTCCACTCAGATTGCAGCACATGGCTAGAGATGAGTATGGCAGAGCTCGTCCCTCCTGGTCCCAGGTTTGTGACTGAGGACCAAAGCAATGAGGTTTATGTGTAGCTGCACCTGTGCTGACAGTGCGTCCACTTACTCTGTGACCACATTGAAGGCAATTACTCCCCCTCCCTCCCTTTGGGCCTTGATTTCAGCTCCAAGTTTTCTGCTTCAGTTACTTGAGCAGCATGTGTGAGTCCCGCCCCAGTCCTTTGAGTGTGCCAATCTGCACATGTTCAATGCCAAAGCCTTGTGTTTTGTCACCTCTGACTCTTGTCTCTGAAGGGATTGGCTTTGTGAAGTGCTGGGAGGGGGAGCTGGGAGACCAGAGGGATTTTCCCTCCATCTGGGAGCAGGAGAAATTGAAACTGTGCTCTTCTTCCCAGGGAGCTGCTGTGGGCTGCCCATCTCCCCTCTGAGGCCACTTCATCCTTACTGAGCTGGAGGGATTAAAATTCCTACACTGGAATCTATAGTTCAAGGGAAGTAGAGAGGTTGGGATGGCTGGAGGATCTCAAAGCCTGGTGCCATTATTGTAGCTGACACTGATCCTGCTTCCTGGCATTGAGTGTTGCTGCAGAACACAGTCACCACTGCATCAAGCTCCTGCTGATGCAAGTCTACAGGTTCAGTCATTTGCCTGTTTGCTCAGCCCCTTACAAATGCTCCTGGTCTGAGAAGTTCTCCCACCTTCCATCTCATTGCTCTGAGATCTGGAGCCATCTCATCACCAAAGCTGTGTTGGTGAATCTGTGGAGCAGGAATAGGGGTGCTGGCAAGCCCTTGCTGCCTCTGATGAACATCAGCTAAAGAAAATTAAATGCGTATTTGGGTAATGTTCTCCTAGTGGGTAATTATAGTATGAAATACATAGCTTGTATTATGGGCAGAACATCATGGATGGAAAAAGAAATAGGAAGTGACTCTCTGGAAGTTTCTTGGTGACTCTGCAGTCACATACATGTATTGAGATGAAGAACAGATCTGATCTTCCAGAACTGTGTGTTTCTGTGCCTGCTGCTGCCTGTTCAAATCCTCTGCTGTGACCATGAAGAACTGTGTTTGGAACACCTGCAGACAAGCTGTGACAGTAGTGTTGTTCCATCCCAACACTAACCTTAGTCCCAAACTCAACCAACGGTGTAGAGACACCTGATTTAATCACTGATTTGTCCTGACATGCCTGATGAGGCCATTCAGAACAGGAAACCTCAGAGACCTTTGACTCAGCAGGGATATATATCACAGAATCACAGAATATTCTGAGTTGGAAGAGAGACCCAAGGATCGTCAAACCCAACTCTTCAGTGAATGGCCTGTACAGGGATCAAACACACAACCTTTATCAACTTGCTTAATGACAGCAATGAAATGTTTGTTTCTGAACTCAGTGTTCCACAGACCCATGTGAGCTTACCAACCACTGAGTGTCCTCTTCTAGCTTGATCACTCTGTCATCCAGACAAGCACTGAAGATCTGGTCTGGTCTCTGTCTGATGCTGGGTTTAGCCTGAGCAGGGGGGTGAGCCAGCTGGCAAGACAGAGATACTAAGCATCCCTTTAGACTAATCCAGATGATGTGTCTGATTAAAGGCACTTGAAATGCCACCAGAAAAGAAGTCCCTGTGCACCCATCCTACTGAAAGTGAGTCCATGGAGATTTATGTCCTCTGCCTTTCCCTGCAAAATGGGCACAGCTGGTGATTTAAGAGATTTATCCTCCTCCAGCTGTAGCTTTCATGCCCTTCTCTGGGATGAGAGCTGCTTTCCTTTGGGAATGAGCATGGACTGGTTATATCCCTAAGGCCACATGGTATCTGAAGCATGTCCTGAGCTCTTCACCAGTCTGAGCTCTGGTGACCACCTCTGTGCTGCCTCACTTCACAGACTCTGAACAGATTCAAAAGCACTTAGACTGAGATCTGTGGTAATGAATGTAGTACCTCTCTAGGATGTGCCTCTGTCTGGTAGCCTATAGTGTTTCACTAATGCAAATACAAAAAGATACCAGAATGGTGTTACTGTTTTTATTTTTTGTTTGTTTTGCTTATTTGTTTGTTTTTAACCTTGGTGCTTAAACCTGGACTGGGCAGCCATTTTCCCTTTGAATACTGTTGAACTTCAGCTGAATTTCTACTCTCGGCATTGCCTGTTGCTGTGCAGCTCCAGGAGTGTTTTGGTTGCTCCTCAGCATCTGTAAGCATCAACCACGGGCTTTCCATTCTGCAAGGGTACTTCACCATCATGCTGGATTTTAAACACAGCCCAACAGGTGTTTGAAACTGAAAACTTGAATGGCCATAGAAGACCCCTGCACCAGCTAATCTGACCTGCTGTATAATTTCTAGTACAGCATAGATTGTTTTAATCCACTTGCTCCTGAACTGAATTCCAAAACTTGGATTTGACCTGGATCTGAGTGACCACATGTAGTAGGAGTGAGGGAAGGCACAGCTCCCACAGCCCCTGTGCTGGACAAGCGTGGGAGGAAAGGTGAATTGCAGACCTGAAGCCAAGCTGTTGAGGTAACAAATGAGGCAAGGATGAGTGATCACTCTTCCCATGGACTGTATCCAGGGGCAATATTCTTTGACAGCCTTGACCTGGTTGTCCCAGGTTTGTCTTGTTTGTGTTGCAGTTAAATCTGCAGCAGAGTCATAGGCAGAGGCGAGTGTATTTTAAGGGCATTGTAAACACTTGTGCCTTTAAGGGGACACTGCAAATAATTTTTGTAGGTACTTCATGACCTGTATGAAGCACAGGCAGTGTAGGTACTATTGAAACAGGAGAACTTTACTTGAATTCTTGGCAGAGCCTCTCAGTGCAAGAGCAGCTTCTTTCTAGCTGGGACAGGAATTAGATGAGATAAAGGCAGCAACTTCCCTTGCCCTGATTGAGTGACCTGCACCTGGAAGAGCCAAGAGAAGGAGTCATTTTTGCACTGTGACAGAGATTCCCCAGGAGGCAGGTTGGTGATGGGATTTTGTTACTGTTTAATTTTCCTTGGGGTTGTTCTTCTGAGAGTTTGATTTGCTCAATGAGTGTGATATTTTGATGGATGAAGGCAGCAGGTCTTCATAGCTTCATAGGACATACTAAAATGAGATTCCCAGAAACACAGAATCACTGAATTAGTGTTACTGCCTGTGTGTTTACTCTTTACGTGCACCTTGGGAAAGATTTCTGGCAGAAAGTGGAACACTTAGTGGCAATGCACGGCAAAAAGTGGGTAGGTGCCCAAAGCCAGTTGTTTCTGTTCCTGTGTTGTTGGTACTTGGATCTGCTGGATTGGAGGGTCCCAGGAATGGAAGTGCCAGGAAGATGCATGTGAATTGTAGATGTAAAAGCATTTATAGAATGGTTTTGGGTTGGGAGCAACCTCAAAGATTATCTTGTTCCAACCTCCCTGCTGTGTACAGGGACACCTCCCACTAAACCAGGCTGCTCCAAGCCCTGTCCAGCCAGGCCTTGAACATTTCCAGGGATGGGGCAGCCACAGCTACTCTGTGCAACCTGTGCCAGGGCCTCACCATCCTCACAGTAAAGAATTTTTTTCTTGATATCTGATCTAAACCCACTTTCTTTCAGTTTGAAGCCAACTTTCCTTTTTTTAATTTGCTTCCTCTGGCCACTGGTAACACAGAAGTGTTCCCAAAAAGCCAGTGCTAACTCTTTCAGGCCAGTGTAACCTTTACTTAATTACACTACTGCCATAACCTCATATGGTCCTTTAGATGCTGAGTGAGATAAGGCCCCTGCCTAGGGGAGCTCACTCTCATTAACAGTGATGGATTATGGCGTTCACTCCTGGGATTAAGATCAGAGGCTGATAAGGTGGAGAAGTGCTGTGAGGAGTGCGTTGTTCACCTCAGCTCTCACCTCATGAGGGGTTGGAGCAAACAATAGATAATTTAAATTCCTTACTTCTCCCTGCTCACAACCCTGTGTGCACGTGGCCCTTGGATCACTGGCAGGAGTACCCAGTTGAAAGCTCAGTGTTCCTGTCCAGGCAGGATTGGAAAGGGAAGCTGCACCAGAGGAAAGAAGACACTTGACACAGAAGTGGCAAAGGAAGCTGTGGAATTGTGGTGGGAACACGGAGCGAAGAAGAGACACAACTTGGGGTTGGGTAAAGATGATGCTACAGTGTCAGAGAAGAGCAGAGCCCGGGAGATGAGGGAAGGATGGACCTTCCATGAGGTGGATGCTTCAAAGAATCACAGGATATGCTCAGTTGGAAGGGTCCCACAAGGATCATTGAGTCCAACTCCTGGCCCTGCACAGGCCCAACCCCAAGAGTCACCCCATGGGCCTGAGAGGATCATCCAAACACTCCTTGAGCTCTGTCAGCCTTGGTGCTGTGCGCACTGCCCTGGGGAGCCTGGTCAGTGCCCAACCACCCTGTGGGGGAAGAATTTTCCCTAATATCCAAGCTAAAATTCCCCTGACACAATTTCAGGCCATTCCCTTGGTTTGTGTCACTGATCACAGAGAGTGGAGATCAGTGCCTACCCTTTCCATACAATTATTTTTCTGCTCTCTGATCCTGAATCCCCTTTATGGCTTGTGATCTTTGTGGTGGTCCCTTTTGTGAAGAGATTACCCTAAAGCACAGTAGGATGGAGCCAGGGCATCAGCACAAGGAAATTTGGTCACATTGCAGGGCAAATAAAACATTGGTAGTCTAAAGCTGGAATCAGGTAAAGCAGGTGGTGAAGGGAATGTGCTGGTTAGGAGTGGACATGACAAATGGAATGAGCAGCTAATGGCACTTCTTGGCAGACAGAGCAGGCAAGTTTCTCACAAAGCTCTGCCTCTCATGTGACATCCTCAGAGACCTTAATGCAGGTAATTAGAGAGCCTCTGCAGTCCCTGAAGACAAACTCTTCCTCGGGTTTCCACAATCTATTGTGTTCAGTGTAAGCTTATCTTGATGTGTGTGCTTTATTGCAGCAAGTTCTTCAGCATGAAAAGAGTTAAAAATATGTGACCCTTTTTGTAGTTTTGTGCCCATTTTGTACTTCCCAGCATGTTAGAGTGGAAAGGAAGTTTCTCTTTCCATTGGGGAGCTGAATGATTAAGGCCATCCACACACAGGGTTTTAAAGAGTAGGATGCAGGTCATAGAATCATAGAATAGTTTGGGTTGGAAAGAACCTTTAAAATTCATCCAGTTCCAACCATCCTTCCAAGAGCAAGGACACCTTCTCCTAGACCAAGTTACTCCAAGCCCCATCCAATGTGGCCTTGAACACTTCCAGGGATGGGGCCACCACAGTTTCTCTGGGCAACCTGTGCCAGTGTTGTCAGACAGAGAAGTTTTGATTCAACCCATGTTGATGAAACAGAGCCAAATTCTTGTAGACAAAAGAGAAATAATCATACTGTGGAAAGATTAGCCCATGATTTGGCAAGGGAAGGGAGAATAGACATGTGCATCCTCCGAGGTGCAATCACTCATTTACCTGCCAGGCTTGATTATTTTGAATCATCAGGGCTTTGACCCTTTTTCTCTGAGTATATAAACAATTCTCAGTTATCTTTTGAATGCTTTTGGACAAGTTCCCAGAAGAACTTAAATCCTGGATGGCTTTGTGACATGTCTGTAGACAGCTGTCTTCTCTAGTACATGTTTGTGGTTATCCCTCCCATGACCAGGTGAAATCAGGTAATGTTAAATCTGTAGTTGACGAGCACAAGAACAGCCCCACATGTCTGAAGTCAGACTGTTCGGCTGCATTTCTTTTGTTGCTTGCTCCCAGCTTCATCCAAAAGCACATGTTTCTGCAAGTCTTACAAACAGCCATCATTCTTTGGAAGGACAATGGAACAGAGGAATGTGCAAAAATTGCCGATATCATTATCAGTCACATCACAAATAGGGCTTCTGTTACCTCTTTAGGTTTATTACCTAAATCTGCAGCACACAGGTTATCAGCCTCCTCTGGGAGAAGGATTATTGTATGGACAATGTGACTTTACTGCATGGCATTCTTGTGGACATTCCTCCTTGGCTATCTGGGCTTCAAAATTCCTTGGCCTGCCATGTGCTCTAGCTTAAAGAGTGGCATTGCTTTTGCCTGGATAGTCTGTGTGAGGCTTGTAGATCCTTTTTTTCTTTTTTGATATTTGCTGCCCTGGGAGGCAATGAAGTGCTTCCAGCTGTGATTTCCAACTGTACTAGAAAGGAGCTGGTGGATGGTTTGATCTGCTGTGAAGGACCATTCTGCAAAGCTGCAGCAGAGTTTAAACTGGAGCTATGCTCATGTAATTCCTGCTTTGACTTCATCCAGCTTCTGCTGAAGATGAGAGACAGCTTCTGCTTCCAGGAGGTACAAGTCAGGAGAAAGGTGTTCTTCTGGAATTTTCACTGCAGGCAAAATATGAAACAATAAACAGTTTTGTAATAAAGAAAAAGCCTTTGATATTCAGTGGGGAAAGTCTGGATGTCTCATTCTAGCTGAGCCTGTTTCTCAAGCATATTAGATGTAATTTATTTCTGTGACATCCTTTTGACTCTTTTCAGCACGTCTGCAAACACCTCAAGGATAAGCATAGATCTCCTTTTCTGCTCTGTTCCTCCTGTCCTGCTATTATTCCCCAGCAGAGCTTTCAGTTAACAATCATAGAATCATCAAGGTTGGAAAAGATCTCTAAGAACATCAAGTTCAGCTGTTAACCCAGCACCGAGTTCACCACTAAGCCGTGTCTCCAAGTGCCACATGCCTTTTGAACACTTCCAGGGATGGAGATTCCACCACTGCCCTGGGCAGACTGTTCCAGTGTCTGACCACCCTTTCTGTAAATAATTTTTTCCCAGTATACTCTAAACTTCCCCTGGAGGAAATTGAGGCCATTTCAGACATGTATCACTTGGTATGTTACTGGGTATTTGCCCTTTCAAAACTATTCTACTTCCTCTCTCTACCTTGTACCATCTTTCATCTTTGGCTTAGTATAACATGTCAAATTCATCCCAAAGTTGTATCACTCATGTTTTGGCTACCTGTAATCTTGTGCTCCCTTATGTAAAATCCCCACTATATTTTGGATGGGCTGGTCTTTCTGCTGCACTGCTATATGGATCCTTTCTTTCTCAAATCCATATTTTGGCATTTTGCATTTAAATTAATGTAATCTAACAGTGTCTTCCATATTGTGTGATTGCAAGATGATAAAATGACATGTAATCTGCCTGCATGAAACCTTTTCTGAGCTGCCTTGGTAATAGTTTTGTTGCTTTCTTACATTTTTGGAAATGTTAATCTTGTACCTGGATGGAGAGAGTTGCTGGTGCTATTGAGTCTTTTGCCAGGTTACATGTGTTTCATCATTCCCCACCTTACAGAGGTGTAATCCTGAGCCTTCAGGTGTTTCAGGAGAGAAATGAATGGTATGTACTTTCCAACAAGCTGCTGAGGGCAGCTGGATTTGAGTGAACTCCAGTGAGAGTCCTGCTCATGGATGCCTATGGATGGACAAGTACTATGGCAGGAACGTGCTTGCAAGGGGACCCAGAATAAGCTCTGGTAGGAACTGGAGAGTGTTGTGGCTAAGGAATTTTAAGGACTAGTGAATTGGAAGTGTTTGGTGACGCTGGAGAAGCTGGAATACTTGCCCAGAGGGGTCGATGACCATGTCCTCCACTACCACCACACTGCAAGGAAACCAGGACTGGGGGAATGGGAAAAGGAAATGATGGCTTAAAGAGCCATGTGGTATAGCCAAAATCGGAATGGGTTTCTAGGGGCAAAAACTAGAAATTCAATATTCCCCAGGAGATTTTTTTGTTGTTTGCTTCTTGGATAGAACTTTATTACCTGTAGAAGCTTGCTTGCTGTTCACAGTGTCTGGCAGAAAAGCTACACAGAGGTGCCTCTTGTTGCTAAGTCACCATCACACGACACTTGCTGTTGAGGGGGATTTGTATTTTAAGATACTTTGTGCATAGGTAGGGCTGAGTCACCTATGCAGTTTAGATAAGAGTAAACTGAAGGTAAGTGATGTGTTGGGTTATGCTGAAGTGAATTACAGAGATATGGTAATAGAATTATCAGTCTGGATTCTTATATGCAGCTAAAAACTGCTGCTTTGTGTGCAGAGAATGATGAACTCTCTGTCTGAGAGTAAATCCAGGATATCTCAGACAGCAGGATGTGGCTGAGGATCCTGCATTTGCTGTCAGATGCTGCCACTTGTTGTAGATGTTCTTTGTCACATGAGTAGAGAAAAACAACAAAGGGAAGATGGGGATGAGCTGAGAATGCATAATAAAAAATATATCACAATTCCAGATACAGAAAGTTTTTGTATTTTCTTGTTCTGCAGACAAAAGAAGGTACATGGGGAGATGTACCATCTGTACAGATGTAACAGAAGTTACTACTTATGTGGCTTCTTTGTCATCACTAGCAAAACCTCAACTATCTTTTTCATTCACACAGAAGGTGATCAGCATCAGCATGGCTAATGAGGTGAATGACCAGTTCATGAGGACTGGTAGATGAGGAGACAGCATTTCTAGAGACCCTAGACAGATCTCTCTTGGCTGCTTACTGAGAGCCCTGTTTGTGTTTTAGCATCTCAAACAAATCAATCATAGAATTATAGAATGGTTTGGTTGCAAAGAACCAGAAAGATCATCTCAATTCAGCCTCCTTGCCATAGGTAGGGACACCTTCCACTATCCCAGGTTGCTCCAAACCCTGTCCAGCCTGGCCTTGGACACTTCCAGGGATGGGGCAGCCACAGCTTCTCTGGGCAACCTGTGCCAGGGCCTCCCCACCCTCACAGCCAACAATTCCTTCCCAATACCCCACCTCACCCTGTCCTCTGTCAGGAGGAGGCCATTCTCCCTTGTCTTGCCCATCCAGGCCCTTGTCCAAAGTCCCTCTCCAACTCTCTTGGAGCCCCTTTAGGCACTGGAAGGGGCTCTCAGGTCTCCCCAGAGCCTTATTTTCTCCAGTCTGAACACACCCCCAAGTCTCTCATCCTGTCTTCATGGCAGAGGTGCTCCAGCCCTCAGAGCGTCTCTGGGGCCTCCTCTGGACTTGAACTTTCTTCTAGAGTATCACATCCTCCCCCACCAACTCTATATACTACAATGTGTTTTATAGCTACTTTGTGACTGAGGCACCAGTCTCTTTGCTGGAAAATTCCACTTGAAAAACTCCTTCTTCTCTTTCCCAGCACCCCATTCCAGGGGTATGCTTTTCCTAGAATTATTTCTGTAAGTGTACTAATTAGCAAATCTGATCCTTAACCTCCTTAACCTCCCACAGATCTCAGCCTTATCCAATTAAGCAGAAGACCAATGCAAGAATGTTTAAGCTAAAGTGAGGGGCTTTGTAGTTTGTCGATTTCCTAAGCCCGTGGCTCCCATCCATTTTCTAATCTATATATTTTTGAGAGACAAAAGAAAAGAAAATACAGATTTCCCAAAAAATGTTTGCATTTGAACTCCTAGTTTTGCATTCATGTGTGCATGTAGTTTTATTTTACTTAAAAAATTAATAACGTTGGCATCACTGAGTCTAAAACTGGAAGCAATTGCTCCAATGTTCTAAGCTCAACTGAGCTGTATTTTCCCTCACAGGTGCTTCTGTTTGATCACAGCATTGATTTTTTTTGCTCCCTGCTAAGCATTTGAATTTGTTGTGAGAAATCCTCATGCCAATGATCTTAAAGGTCTTCTCCAGTCTAAAGGGTGATTCTGTGAATATGCCTCACAGAGGCCAGCTCTCCAGCTGCATCACTCCCTAGAGCAGTTTGGAATACTGGTGTCGTGGGCTGGATTCCATCCAACTTTACACTCCAGTCTCTGAGGCTCTTGCCATAGCACAAGAAGTGAGATGAGCCTCTCTCTCTCATGCTTGCCATTTCAGCCTCCCTTTTGCTGACTCTGGCTGGCTTCCTTCTTAGTGACACCCTTGGGTGATGCCCTGAACCACCAGGTTGCAGAGGTAGCTGTGTTCCCCTCTGTCTTTATTTCTGTTCCTCTTTCTAGCCTCAAGTGAGTGTTGCTGTGTCCAGCCAAAGGCAGGGCTTCAGCACTGCTGTCTGCTGCTGTGTGTGCCAAGGGCACCTTTGTCCCTGGCACCAAGGACAGGGTGGGCAGCAGGAGCCAAACCCCAGCCTGTGCAGGACCAGGAGGCTGCACTTGCAAACAGCCAGGCATGGAAGGGCTCTGGCTGATGGAACATACAGGAACGCTATGAAGCTGAATCGTTTTATTTTGCTTTGAGGAAAGAGCCTCAAGGTGCACCAGGGGAGGTTTAGATTGGGTATTAGGAAAACATTTCTTCACCGTAAGGGTTGTCCAGCCCAGGCACAGCTGCTCAGGGCAGTGGTGGAGTCCCCATCCCCGGAGGGATTTAAAAGCCGTGTAGATGTGGCACTTCAGGACATAGGTTAGTGGTGGGCTTGGCAGTGCTGAGGGAACTTGATGATCTTTTGCAGACCGAAAAATTTTGTGATTCTATTCTATGATTATACTTAGCATTGGAATGCAATTGCAAGTCAGGAGGGCTCATCCTCAAGGTAAGTAATTTAATCTTCAGAGCTCCTTTACAAATAAAGAATCTTTAAATATTAGCTGTGTAGAAAATGTGGAGGAGCCAAGAGATGTCCATGCTGCTTGCTGAGCTGTGTCTAGGTCTGGGGAATGCTGGTTGACAAGGGCTGGGACTGTGCCAAGGCATGTATCCTCAGCAGAACAGGATGGGTGTCTGTGCCAACACTCAATGCTTTTCATTTTCCAGCATAGACATAACATTTGGAGACCTAAGATGATCCTTCTGACCCAGATCTATGAAATATTAAGGCTTCCAACTCCTGTTTTAACACTTTGTGTTTCAGTGCATGCAAAACTAATCACTGTGGTCTATCTGCACCTTTGAGAATAAACAGAGTGAGGGTCTTAAGTCTCATTGGGGTGTATTTGCTTTGAGAGTTATGCTGTTTCCTTATCACATTCCAAATCTGGAGTAAGCTCAACTGCTGGTAACAGAAAAGGCCTTATAACTTGGAGGCAGTTTTCCATGGGAAGAAAAAGAGAAATCTTCAGAAAGGTGTTAATTTGTGCCTAACAGTTCACTTGCAATAGTGCTCTTTGCAGTGCTTGCACTCTGAGAGAGAGGCAAATAATCAAGTAATAATCAAGCAGTAATCTTTTCAATGCACAGCACTGCTTCCTCATGGGTAGCATCTTTCTTAGCAGGTGAAATATTCCTAGCTACGGCCTAGTTCTGTGTCAATTCCTTTACACTAAATGTCAAGATTCAAAAGATTAGATAATTATCAACATGAGCATTCTTTATGCTGTTTATGTTTCATGTGCAACACGGTAAAACCAAACAAAACCTGCAGCAGTCCTGGAGGATCAGATAAAGCAGATTTCATTGTTGCATGTCCCCAGATTTGAGCATCTAAAACACTGGTGTGCAGCAGTCATACCTCAGGTTTGGTCCTGCTTCTGCATCCAGCTCTTGGGTCTTGTGTTTGGGCAACCTGGGCCAAATGTTTCCTCCTTCCATTTCACCACCATCAAGGATTTTGTGTCTCTGTTGGCCTTTTGAACACTTGCCCAGATACTGATTTGCTGGGGGAAGGGGAAATGTGGCTGTTGCCCATGTCTCGATACAGCTGCTGGTGTTTTGTGTGCCCTGGACTCTGTGAAGAATTAGCACTGCTTTGGGATGGGAGAGGAGCAGGTTCTCCTGACAAAAATCTTCTGGTCCTCACTCAGCATCCCACAATTTTTTGTCTTAGAATCATGGAATGGCTTGGGTTGTAAAGGACCTTAAAGACTATCCAGTTCCAACCTCCTTACATGTCCTGAGTTGTCATGTGTGATTTCCCTCCCCTTATCTGCAATAGCCAACCCCACACAGGGCTACGAGGTGTGTGGCTGCAGCCAGGGCTCATGGACAGCTGAACCACAGCAGAAAGTACTGGAGGGCAGGAGACACATCACTGTCAAATGGTGGAGACTGGGGCAGCTGCTTGACATGAAACTGGGAGTCTTGGGGACAATTCTGCACATCAGAGATAATGAGAGTGGCCTAGGAAGTGGCAGTGAGGCAGTTCATTTGAGGTAGACTTCTGAATAAAATATGATTCCAAGCAGATGTTTCCAAGTTGTTTGTGGTTGTTTTTCTTTTGTGTTTTGTTTCTTCCCCGTGTTGTTTTTTTTTCCTTTTTAATTCTATTTTCTTACTGTAAATTATTTTTTAATAGTATTTATTTAATTATTTTATGTATGCATATGTTTATTTCCAGAATGGTAAACACAATGACATCTCTTTTGCTATGTTGTACTGGCACTGGGAAGAAGGTAGTCTGGGAAAATATCCTGGAATTCCTGCCCAGCATAAGCCTTTCTTACAAGTCTGGTATCACCTGTGTGTCAGAAACAAGAATGAAAAAGGAGTGCTTATAAAAAAATAAGTGACCTAAATAGAATTTATTTGATGTAAAGGGAAAAAAGAAAAGAACAGTTTCAATAATAAGATAAATTCATTCTGTTAGCAAAGATTCTACTCTGAATGATAATGGGAAAATGCATTTTCTGACTGATATACATGTCAAATCACCAAATAACTGTTATTTTGTGAGAAGGGATAGGACAAATAAATTATCTGGCTAGCATAAAATGTAGAATTAATTCTGGACGACCTGCAAAATCTTTCTAATGGCTGAGACATGGCCTTCATCTTTTGTTGTTTTTAAGTTCTGTGCATATGGTTTCTTTATGGTACTGCCAAAATGTCCCTGTTGCTCAGCAACAGCAAGTTGGGATAGCATCAGTTGGAGGAAATCTGCTGATTCACACAGGCCATAAAATGTGTTCTCTTATTGGAGTGCAGATTTTGACATAAGAGTGAAGGCAGCCTTCGTAGGTTGGCCTCTCCATGCACACATGGTCCTGGGTGGGGAGGTGTCACTTCAGACACTAAAATATCCTTTTTGCATGGAAGTTTGATAAATCATGGAACAGATCTGAGTTGGAACAGATGCATAAAGGTCATTAGTCCAACCTCCCTGCAGGGACATCTACTAGACCAGGTTGCTGCAAACCCTGTCTAGCCTGACCTTGAATAACTCCAGGGAAGGGACATCCACCATATACCTGGGCAACCAGTGCCTTACCACCCTCATCATGAAAAATTTCTTCCTTATATCTGCTCTGAATCTTCCCTCTTTTATTTTAAAACCATCACCCCTTGTCCTATCACAATGGGCCCTAATTAAAAGTTTGTCCCCACCTTTCCCAGTGTGGCGACTCTTAAATACTGAAAGGCTGCAATAAGGTCTCCCTGGATCCTTCTTTTCTCCAGGTGAACACCTCCAGCCTGGATCCAGAGCAGAGGGGCTCCAGCCCTCCTTTGACCTGCTCATATCTTACTCTAGACAGAACATGATTTCATCTAACCCAAGCCTAGGTGCTTGTGCAGCATCTCCCCCAGGAGTAAGGCATTACCTGGTCTTGATGAGGTTTCTATGGCTCTGCCTACAGGTCTCTTTTGGCCAAGCACTGCATCTTTGGCTGATTGTGCCTCCTCTACACAAACAGACTTTGCACTTGCACATTTAAGCTGGTATTGATACAGCAATGTGTCAAAAGACTGAGAGAGCTGTGTGTTTATCCTGGAGATGAAAAGGCTCCAGGGAGACCTTACAGCCCCCTCCAGAGCCTAAAGGGGCTCCAGGAGAGCTGGAGAGGGACTTGGGACAAGGGATGGAGGGACAGGACACAGGGAATGGCTTCCCAGTGCCAGAGGGCAGGGATAGGTGGGATATTGGGAAGGAATTGTTGGCTGTGAGGACGGGGAGGCCCTGGCACAGGTTGGGCAGAGAAGTTGTGGCTGCCTCATCCCTGGAAGTGTTGAAGGCCAGGCTGAACAGAGCTAGGAGCAACCTGGGATAGTGGAAGGTGTCCCTGCCCACGGAAGAGGGTTGGAACTGAATGGTCTTTAAAGTGCCCTCCAACCCAAACTATTCTATGATTCAGGGATAAGCACAAGGAGTAGAAGTTAAAGGTTTCCTAAATACCCCACAGACACCGATTTCAAAATCTTATTTTCTAGTATCTTCTGCACTACTTATTCAAGAGATAACCTGTCTTTGGAAGAGCTTAGTAATGATAAATTCAGGGAAACTTATACCAAACTCGAAAAAGTGTGAATATTTGTTTTAAAAATTAGCCCCACACAGTATTATGTAGGTATTTATTAAATAAATCACCATAAATTTTACATTTTCATAAGTGATCTCTAGAGTGTCAAGCATACAGTAATACTGTCAAACATCTGAAAACCTGAAATTTCAGCAGAAGTTACTGCCAGCAGGTTAATCTCGATTATTTTACACTCAGATCTTTGTAACGTTTGTAAAAATATAGGGATTGTTTTTTACAAACTCAGAAATCAGCAGTAGCACTATTCACAGGTTAGATCTTATTTCATCTGCTAAGAGAAGGATTTGATTTTCTTTTCCTGGAGCAATGTTACTGCACGTATGCTCATGCCAACTGAAGGACCTGAGCATATGGAGTATTTTTGGTGAACATAGCAGCTTCATCATGAGATGGAGTGTCTTGGTGAGCCAGCAAGGTGGCTGTTAATGCCCATCGAGGTGACCAGCATTGCTGGATGCAAGGTCAGCTTCCCTCTTCCCTCCTTGCAGACCCTGGGAGCCTGTGCTGAGGTGGGACCTGGCTGGTCTGCTGCAGAACTCGTGCTGCTCTGGCCCCCCAACGATTCCCTTCCCCAGAGAAAAATGACAGAGCAGCAGCTTCATAGAATCACAGAATCGTTTAGGTTGGAAAAGCCCTCTGAGACCACCGAGTCCAACCATTCCCCCCACACTGCCAAGGCCACCACTAACCCATGTCCCCACATGCCACATCCACATGGCTTTTAAATCCCTCCAGGGATGGGGATCCACCACTGCCTTGGGCAGCCCCTTCCAATGCCCGACCTCGCTTTCCATGAAGAAATTCTTCCTATTGTCCAACCTGTACCTCCCTTGGTTCAACTTGAGGCCATTTCCTCTCATCCTGTCCCTTGTTCCCTGGGAGCAGAGCCCGACTGCTCCTGGCTCCCCTCTCCTGTCAGGGAGTTGGAGAGAACCAGAAGGTCCCCCTGAGCCTCCTGAGCTTCAGCAGGAGGCTGGGACAGAGTAGCATTTTTCTGTTTCATACTGGTGGGCTAAGTGGGGCAGTGTAGGTAGAGAGGTCAAGATCAGCTCAAATTAGTTCTGCTTGTTCATAGACTGAACAGAGCCATTTTATTGCATAGGAAACGGACAGTAATGACTTTTTTTGCTGTCCCCTCCTTTGTTAACCCATCACCAAGTTCAAATATTAAGAAAAATCGTAAGAATGACACAAAAATCATTAAAGTCACGTCCATCTTATGTTTGATGGTTGGTAATGCACATCTCCCTGCATGGAGCTCAAGAGGTCTTCCAGGTACAATTCTTCACCACCTATTTCCTACTTGGCAAAGGGTACTCTTTGTTCCACTTCTCTGCTATTATGAAGGTGTCTAAGATGGATCCTATTGCTGTCATAAGCTGGTTTTAGCCATTAATTAGGAGTCCTCTCAGATACTGAAAGATGTTCTTTATTGTTTTATGTTTGATTGCTGTGCCTTCAATTTCACAAAGAGATTTTTCTTTTCAACTTCTAAATCATCTCCCCACTGCTTATAATTCAAGTGTCTTTAGAGACATTTGTGCTTTAAGATCATTACAGATTGGTTGTTGGGAAAGGTCCTTCCAGCATAGTCCTATTTAGCAGAAGTTTTGTTCTAACAGAACAAACAGATGTGGTGGAAAAAGTCTCTCCACTCAGAAGGTGGTGTTTGGCTTTGTAGCACACAAGTCACAGTCTATTGAGGAAGCACCTTGTGCTCTTGCCTTGAAATCTGCCAAGTATCTCTCTTCTCGGGCCTTTATGCCTCACAGGAAGACCTCTGATGTTTCCTCACCCTCAGATAATAAACTCGGTTGGCTTCTGGGTAGGTGACTTTGGAGAGTGGTAGCTTGTAGATGCCAGAGTTGTTCGTGGTTAATAGCAGGAAGGTCAGTGCAGACAAGCAAAAAGACCAGGTTCCTGATGGCACCCCAAACTGCAAAGAAAAAATAACAAACCCCTTGTTTACTATGTGTCTTTTTTTTTTTTTTTTTTTTAAATAAAACCAAGAACCAGGCACCTTGGAACAAGGTTTCTTAGGGAAGTCTAGACTTGGATTTGTGTTGAGTCTTTCCCTAGGGAGGCAGGATTTCTTTATGAGATCTTGACATTGTGCATTAGTCTGCAACATCTCCCACTGCCTTCTCTTTGTCCATCTTCCTTGGTCTTGGACAGACATGAGGCAGGAGAGGGTGGAGATGAGACACAAGTGGATACCAGAAGCATTCAGCTTTTCCCTGGGTTGATGTACTGATTGTCTTTTGGTAATTGAGAAAAGCAGTTAAAACAAATTTAATGTTCCTTTCCACATGTGGAGGATCCTTTTCTCAATTGCTTCAGGTACAAAGTATAAACATGTAAAAATCTGAAAGAGGGGAGGCCTTGTAGCAGCCTGCTGGTGCCTAAAGGGGCTCCAGGAGAGCTGGGGTGGGTCTGGAGTGACAGGACAAGGGGGAATGGCTTCCCAGTGCCAGAGGGCAGGGTTAGATGGGATATAGGGAAGGGATTCCTGGCTGTGAGGGTGGGGAGGCCCTGACACAGGTTGGGCAGAGAAGCTGTGGCTGCCCCTGGATCCCTGGAAGTGTCCAAGGCCAGGTTGGATGGGGCTTGGAGCAACCTGGGATAGTGGGAGTCATCCCAGCCCATGGCAGGGGAATGGTTTTTAAGATCCCTTCCAACCCAAACCATTCTGTGATTCTGAAGTGTGACAGGAGCTGAGCTGTGGAAGTTCATTCAAACCCTGAGGATTAAAAGTGGTGATGATTTTAAGTGGCCTACTTCAGTGGGAATCACGCAACCAACCCCCTGGGCTTTAGTAACCTCTCTCCCAGACTATTTCTGCCTTTGCCTGAGTGCTTCTTCACATTCTGGTGTTTTGCCTGACAAGCCAGGATAAAATACAGTGTTGAAATCTCTTGTTGGAAACCAGACCTTAGCTGATGCACTACTTACCACAGACAACATGCTGCTCACTGCTGCTCCCAGGTAGGCACTGAAGAGTGCTGTGAAAAAGAAAGGTAGTTCCTGGTGATGGAGTACTCCTGCTCATGGAGTAGAACAAAGCTAGGACAAACATCTCTAACTCTGCCTTGGGCAGCTCAACCAATGATCATGACCCTGCATGGACAGTACCTTCTTAAAGCTCTTTCCTTAGCACTGTGTTCCCTCCAACCTGGAGCTTACAGAAAGGACAAAACAAACAAGGGAAACAAAAAAACTGGAGTGATGAATACAGAGGCTTTTGAAAAATGCATCAACATGGAAAGTATGTAGCTTGATGGATGGGGTTAAATAGGAAAATAACCCTTCCACCCTCATCTGTCCTGCCTCTAGGGCTTGAAGGTGGGTCAATGAGATACAAAGCTAAATCATTTTTATACGAGCAGTGAATGAGCAATAGTTTCACTCCCAGCTCTCTCTGATATTGAAATTTCATATGGAATTGCCTTATAAATAATTCTTCAGTCATGCTGTGTTACTTAGCTCATGCCTTTGGTATCCATTTCAACAGAATGGGGAATGTGTACTGTCTAACTACAGCTGTGGACTGATCTTGAGCTCTACTTTTCTCAAAGTTTAGGTATGTCCTTCTTCAAGGAAGGAATTTGAGCTGGTATCTATGATTGGGAAAACCAGTATGATTCATCAAACAATGAACGAACAAACACAACTAATGACTCAAAATGAACCATCTAATTTCAAAGACCTCAGTTAATCTGTGTCCATTGATCACATCTCTTGTTTTAAACACAACTCTTGGCCAAAAATGAAAGCACAGCTTTTTATTTTGCCAAGGTACATTAAAATCACGGCTCCAACAACCAGCTCCATCACTCTTCAGTCTCACTTATGTCCATCTGCCTGCCTAGAGGTGCCCATCTGGCTTCATCCCACCTCTGCTGTAAATGCATCTCGTCTCACTTCAAAGGGGAACGTGGCCAAGGTGCAAATCCATTGGGTACTTACCACAGGCAATCGCCAGCAAATGTGTCTGCCAGGTGAGAGCATAGAACATGCCCCCGACTGCAGCACAGGACAGGGAGCTGTTGTAGCCCCATAACCCCGAGTAGATTTGGCTAAATGGTGTTGCCAAGCTCAACCCTGGAAAATAAATCAAAAATGTGTCATTCCTTGGCCAAAGAGATAAAAGCAGTGGAGAAATGGCACGAATCCAGGTTTTCAAGGGTTCTGATCAGCGTATGTACACAGAGTTCCTATTTGTAGTCATTTTGCTATGGTCTGAGGCCAAAGACACTTAAATCTGGTGAAGTCATGGCAGAATTTCCCTGTTGCAGCTCAGCTGAATTTGGTGATGTGATTTCAGTAGATGATATATGAGTGAATGAACCTATGTGTGATCCCTAAATGCATCTCTGGGGCCCAAACATTCAGACTGATGGCTATGACTATTATCAATCTGCTCTTAAACCCACCAGAATTTATCCAGAAAAAAAGTGTTTCATGATAAAAATTAATCTCAGCCCAAAGTACACTTCTGAAGATTTTTGCCATCATAAAACAAGGGAAGAGAATAGGGAAGTAGATAAAAGAATTCTTAAAACAGAAGTCCTTGTATATTTTGTTCTCAAGCAGTCATTCTCCAATGGTAGAAACACTTGTGACTCTAAGTGTTCCATTTATCGCAGTTCCTCTTTTATTCTCCATGCTGGTGTATAAATCTGTGACACAAGTCAAATCCTTACCTGCCAGCATCCCCACTGCTGAGCCAATCACTGCATGCAGACAAATGAGTGGGGAAGAGATAAATAAAGCCATCAGGAAAATTCCCCCACTCCAGGGATTGTCACAGCCATAAACCTGACCCACACCGACTGGAATGGATTGCAGGAGCTGTAAGAATTAAAAAAAAAAAATCAAACCAAGACAATTTGTTATTGGCTTTGTAACTTTTTGGGTTTTTTACTTATTTTTCTTGGCCATGTTCACATTTGGCGTTTGTTGGATGCAGTCCATCTTCTTAAGTGGAACATTTGGACACTTCTCAGGAGACAGCAGGGCATTTCCACAGGGTTTCCCCTTCAATGAAAATGAATCACGACTTGTTCCCTAGCCATGAGCTCCTCTGCCAGGTTTTGCTCTAATGTCAAAAGTAAATATTTTGTGAAAGGGTTTACTCATCATCTTTACATGTGCTGCTGACTTGACCATTTTTACATACCCATATAAACCACGACAATGAGCCTTGGGAGTAGAACTCGCTTGGGATTCACTGGGAGTATGGATGGAGTAGCCAGGCTGGTGGGACAGAGCTCAGCTTTGTCACACTTTAGAGATGGTTTTGAGGTACCTTTCCTTTTATGGTCCCCATAAAATTATGCACCATGGTAAATATTCTTTGAGAAATGTGAGTTGATATTTAGTGTCAATTAACTCCCTTTTCTTAATGACTCCCTGGGACCCCCTCAAAATAGTCTGCTGAGCCTTGGGGAAAAGCAGTTACTCTACTACTTGTGTTGTTTATGGTGTTATACAGGAGAATAAAGTATTTATTTGGAAAGGTCCCACTTGAATATAAACTAAAAATATGTGGATGTGTGGCAATATCCATTTGTAGCCATTCTACCATAGTAATATCTGCTTGCTCATGTCTAATTAGAAATATGCAATCTTACAAACAAATTTTTAAGTTTTCTGTATGAAAACCTAAAATTACCCTGTGAGTTAACTGGAAGTCTCAGCACAACCTTAGCTATGGGGAGATGATCAGTATATTACTAAAAATGGGTAATTAGATTCTAGAGACTATTTGAAGATGATAATATATACAATAAGATCCAACTGCAAATGAAAAATGCTGAAAAGACTCTCATTTTCCAGCTATCAGAAGCATTCACTACAAGAGTAAACCTTTACATTTTGGATAATAGCCATCCTATAAGTCAAACTTTGTATTGCCAGGCCATACTGCAGTCACAAAGTAGGTGGACCTGTTCGAGTGAGACCAGAGGAGGGTGACAAAGATGCTTCAAGGGCTTAAGTACCTCTGCTCTGGAGCCAGGCTGGGAGAGCTGGGGGTGTTCACCCGGAGAAGAAAAGGATCCAGGGAGACCTTGGAGCCCCTTCCAGAGCCTCAAGGGGCTCCAGGAGAGCTGGAGAGGGACTTGGGACAAGGGATGGAGGGACAGGACAAGGGGGAATGGCTTCCCACTGGCAGAGGGAAGGGAGAGATGGGATATTGGGAAGGAATTCCTGGCTGTGAGGATGGTGATGCCCTGGCACAGGTTGCCCAGAGAAGTTGTGGCTGCCCCATCCCTGGAAGTGTCCAAGGCCAGGTTGGATGGGGCTTGGAGCAACCTGGGATAGTGGAAGGTCTCTGCTCAGGGCAAGGGGTTGGAACAAGATGGCCTTTAAGTTCCCTTCCAGTCCCAATCATTCTTTGATTCTGTGAAGGAAGATAATACATTTCTGTGGTGGTTTTCTTTGTAAGTGAAGAAAACTCATCTTTAAGACATCGTACCATTGGAATTTCAGCGTCTGTCCAGGTGATGTTTGGTGTTGCTGTTGCAGGTTGAATGACAGTTGTAGGGAAGAAGAGGTTATATGGTCCTGATGCAGCCAGATAAAGGGTCAAGGCCAAGTTGAAAGGCAAGGTGAGAACAGGCAGGTCCCACTTACAGAAGACTGAACCTAAAGCGCTGGTGAAAATAGGGCTGAAAGAAGAATAAAAAGGTCTCACTAGAAGCTTGTCACCTGGGCAAAAAAACTACAAAAACCAAACCCAACCATAAATCTACTGCAGGAAATCTGATCTATTCAAAAAGAACAAACCAAAACCCACAACTACTTAATTTCCTCAATCTTTCCAATCAAATCAGAGATACAATGCAGTCACCCCATAAATTTCCTACCCTTCCCACGGCAGTTATCAATGTGCAAATTTCTGTCATGTTATACAATATATATGGTGAATTTAGGGAGTATAAGGGAGACAGGATACAGTGATTTAATGGAGTTATTCCCCAGCTCAGACTCAGTGTTTACTTTTTTTTAAGCACTTGAAGTGGACTGAATCTAGGACACCGATGCCAAGTATGAGTGAACTGTGAAAATGGCCATGCGCCCTTGTTCAATCTTGTGTATCACAAGTAAAATCTGACATCAAAGTGACCACAACACTGCATGAACTACAGCCAGACAAATTATATGTGTGGTTTTAGCAATCTGCAACTAGACATTCTGGGGTCAAAGACCAGCTTTCAAAATTTTTGCTGTCCAAATACCTAGTGGATTATGGTGTCATATATATGGGTAAAGTATTATTAATTGTTTGTTTTCATTAGTGTCAACCATCATGTCTTGAGACCACTGAACAGCTTCTGTGCCTGGTGAAGTAAATTTTCATGACATTTTTATGTGGTGGCTTAAATAGATGAAACACTTGTGGTTGATGATGGTAGGGAATGGTGAAAGTAATGTTCCTCTTGAAACAAAAATGAATTGACTCATCACAGCAATATGACTCACATTTAGAGTATTGAATTACCCATGATCAGCCATCTATTTTTCTTTTCCCCACTGGGCTTATTTGTGATTATGTGGGTATTTTTATTTGTTTCTGGGTTATTTAAAGGTGTAAATAATGACACAAATTTTAGCAGGACATATATGTCAGTTGTTTTTCCTTTCTTTTTCAGTTGGCATACAAATAAAACAGCTCAATCTAAGTGTGGGGACACTGGGGTTGGAAGAAGAAGCAGAGGAGCCATCTGACTTACCAGGTCATGGACATCAGTGCTACAGGCAGCAGAAGCCACCAGTGGTAGTCACCCTTAGCAGAGAAGATGGCCATGAGCAATCCCACCAAGACCCCATTGTATCCATACAGGCCTGCTGCTATGGCTGATCTGTGGGAAGGAAACAACTATCTTCAAATCTTCTCACCTGAAGAGGCTTTGCTCTCATCACCTCTTCCCTCCCCACACAGTTGTGACTCTGTGTAGTGATGACCTGCCAAGGCTCACCCACTGACTTTCAATTTCTCATATTTGAGTCCTGTGTCACCTCAGCAACTGCTCTTTCTGTGGGTATGTCCAGTGTCCCTTTGCACCAGATCAGCTGGTGGGAAGATCTGTCTGGTCCTGCCAGACCCAATACAGGGCCAGTGAAGGCTAGATCATACAATCACAGCAGGCTTGAATTGGAAGGAACCTTAAAGATCATCTTGTTCTAAACCCCTGTCGTGGGCAGGGACATCATCTACTAAATTCAGGCTTCTAATCCACATGGTTCTGAAAGGGAAAGTGATGGACTTACCTGTCCTGACCCAGAATAAGTGCTGTTAAAGTGGAGACAACTGTCCCCAAACACCCTGTGAGTGTCCACCACGGGTTCTGCAGCAGGAAGCCAGCAAGTACAATCAGCCCACTGAGGGGATTGTTGACAAACATCACTTGGGATATCCCACGCAGCACCCAGTCAATAAACTGGATCATGAGAGGTTTATCTGGAAGAAATCAAATTAAATAATAAAACAAGCCCCCTAAAATACACAGATGGTACTGATTCAGGATGTATTTTTTGAAACTCAGGAAGAGCTTTGGCAGTGGGACTTGGCATTGAGACTGAAGCAATGAATCAACAAGGCTGTAAAACCTGACTGGGATTTATTATGGTCTGTACTGAAACCTTACAGCTGGAAAACTGAGATGAACACTGTGGTTGCCAGAACCCTGTGTTATAAAGCACCCTGGACCGGATTCATATGAACCAGCTAATTTATGATGTCTGTGGTTCAGATGGCAAATCGTGTGTGTATCCCACTGCTGATTTATTATGGGGACCAAACACACCTACCTATGTGTAATTTAACTTCAGGTGGCATTAGGCTTGACAGAAACTGCTCAGCTGAAAGGACATGGAGTGTTATGAAGAATGGCACAACACAGAGTAATCATCTGGGGCTATGTTCTGTGGGACTAAATTCACTTTGTACATGGCTTGCTGGGACATAAATGTCATCTCAGACATCCTCAAGATTTAAGCAGTATGTGGACCTCTGCACAAACCTGTTTTTTCCCCCCTAAAAAACGTATATAAATCAGAGTAGAGGCAGTTTCTGCACTACTCTAACTTGAATCACATAGCTCAGAAGTTAGTTATTGCTCCTTTGATGTACTTTATATTTGGAATCCCCTAATTAATCATGATGAAGTAGCTTTACCTTTTAGCCAGGCCCCAAATTCCTTCATATCTCCAGTGATGTACCCAACAGCTCTGCAGACTCTCTTTCCACCTTTGCTCAGTGGATTCTGCTTCATTGGCTTTCTTTCCCCCATGGTGTCTATCTTGACATCGACGATGTTTTCCATGTTGTTGTTCCACCCCTTTGGTAAAATTTAAGGGAAAAAAAAAATACAAACCCTAAACAGTTCATTACAATGCCTCTTATTGATGCCTGTTTATTCTCTCTACCACATATTATTGCTCACCATGTGTTATTTTGAAGCCAGAAAGAGTAAATTCCTTATTCTGATCACCTGATTCTCATATTTCTATGAATATATGTGCTCTGTCCTTCCAGACTTCCATGCAGTCATAGATTTGAACACCACAAGGAACCACTGAGCCATAGTGTTTTACCTAATATTAACAACCTTCTCAGCTGTATCACATTTTCTAGAAATCAAGCAGCTCTTAATTTAAAGGGTGATTTCAAGAAGAGCAAGACAGTACTAGGGGACACTGACTTCATAGAGGTTGAAGATTATCTCAAGATTCAACTTGATAAAGATCCACCCTGAATAAGAACATATTTCAATTATTAAGTTTCCTCTGCCGCTTAACCCATATTTCCAGTTTGAATTTATCTATCAGCCATCAATAACAGGCACCTAAATTTAGGTTTATTGGTCTCTGTGCTGTCACCTCTTGGGATCAATTCAGCCTCTCTCATGAGCATGGGCTTATCTTGAAGGATGTCTATGGTGACATATGTCTATGTCTTATTCCATTACTCACATGCATTCATACATTTCTTTTCTCAGTTGAAATTTACTTTTAGCTGCCCCATTTTTAGAAGTACCCAGCACTGATTCAAGAGATTAAAGACCAAATTTGCAACACTCGTTTTCCATTCAACCTTAGTCATGTTGCCTTCTCTACCAAGACAAGATAGGGGACCACATGTTGGAAACTGTAGTAAGAAACCCTCAAGGACTAAGGGAAAGACACTTATCAAATTTAACAGGTATTACAAAAAGGTTTAAATGAGGTAGGGGAGTGTTATGGGCCAAACAAAGGTGTTTAGACCTAAGTAAGATATTTTGGATATGCACACAGGGCTGGTAGAGATGAGGACCCCTATGGGACACAGGCTCTTTGGATAAGGAGCTGCTGGAAAACCTTTTGGCACCTCATACAGCTCTAGACAGCCTGAATAAGGTTGTAGGTCTCTGGATCAGAGACTTACACCTAACTCCAAACACACTGGATTTCAAAAACAGTGTCCTGTAGCCAAATTGTTTTTTGTCTAAGAGCCAATTCTCAATGTGAAGCCAGCAAATTAGAAACAGCCAAAATTTTCCCTAGAGTGTACAGTTGTTTCCTGAAGAGTAGGACTAATTCTTGATAATTATCAAGGGAAAGAAACACAAAACAAATTGTGCTGTTGACTGAATACAGAACCAGAGCTACTTCAGGTCTCATGGTGAATACCAGCAAAAAGAATAAATAATGAATTTAGGTAGGGGGCTGATAATATAAATAGGATGATACAAACACAAGTGTTGAATTAGTCCTTGACACACTTGAAACTTCAGTAAAAGCCTTCATGGCAGCCCAGGGAGAGAATCCATACTTCAGAAACACTGGTGCTGAGTACTTAAGCTTAAGCATCCTCACCCCTGGGCATTACACTCCCAGACCTAGACCTGTGGTTAAGCAGCTCTGATTCTGTGTAGAGAAATGGTTTGTGAACGCACATCCTGGCCAGTTTCTTACTCTGTGTTAGTGAAGGACTGATGGTGACCTTTTGGGATGTAGTAAATATTTGCTCAAATAATAAATAAACATTTTCTGCCTTCTGGAACACCCCAGCTAATACAAGGATAGGTTCCATATGAGACTGATTACAGGACCAGTATGCAGAAGAGTGTTAAATTTGACTTTGTGCAGGATATGAAGGCAAGGACCTCAAATAAAAAGGTTAGGGAAAGTAGAAAAGAAAAGGAGAAAAGAGTGTTTCTAGGGATGGTGTCTTGGTGCTGGAAGGCTTTTTCCTGGCTCAGTTATAATTCATTACCTTGACTCATTAACCTTTGCTTTTCTCATATTTTATTCTGAAATAATGGAATAAGTGAATTGGGTGCACTTTCAGTTAAATTGAAATTTCCAGCCAAGATAAATACTCTTCATTTGGTGAAAGTGCACTTACATTTTCCATTTAAAGAATCTTCCTCTTTACTTAGGCTCTCCTTGTTGCTAACCTGTTGCACTGCAGAGTGGTGCTGTGTGACCCGTGCCCAAGGTGTTTTCCCTGCATGCTGAGCAAGGAGCTGAGCAGGAGCCTGCAGTGTGGGGTATAATGTGCACGTGAAGAGGTATTGGAGTCACTGAGCAGTCCACTTACACAGTGAATTAAAAATGGATCAAGTTGAGGGCCCTAATTCTTTCATTCAAAAATTGATGTATTGTGCCACACAAAGGCAGGTAACTGCATACTTAAGGCAGTTCTGCGAGTCTGAGCCAGCAGAACTCCTTTGCTCTGGGTTTCCATGGGCAGAAATGAAGTCAGCTCAATGCACTTGGCATGGCAAAAAGACCAGGTGACCTGGTGAGTCACTTCCACTAAACTGTTTCAAACTTCATCCCCAAGGAAGGCTGCGTCAGTGCCCTGCATACCTGTTCTTCCAGAGTGTTCAAAATCACAGGGACTGTGGGGTGATCGCAGTTACCTTCTGGCCAAACTCGTGCTCATTTTGTCACAGAATCATAGAACACTTTGGGTTTAAAGTGACCTTTAAAGGCCATCTAGTCCAGCCCCCCAGACTGTCCCGGCCTATCAAGGGATGAGTCTCTCTAGAGAGGACTTTATTTCATCTTTCCTATTAGTTTAGTAGTGCATGTAGTGACAAGAAGGAGTGGCTTCACTCTGACAGAGGGCAGGGATAGATAGTGTATTTGGAAGAAATTCTTCTCTGTGAGGGTGGTGAGGCCCTGGCACAGGTTGGGCAGAGAAGCTGTGGCTGCCCCATCCTTGGAAGTGTCCAAGGCCAGGTTGGATGGGGCTTGGAGCAACCTGGGATAGTGGAAGGTGTCCCTGCCTTGGCCAGGGTTGGAACAAGATTATCTTTAAGGTTCCTTCCAACACAAACCATTCTAGGATTATGGAAAGTGTCCCTGGAGTGGAGTTGGGAGTAGATGACCTTTAAGGTCTATTCCAACCCATGAACATTCTGTAATTCTACAATTATATATGGTAAGGGAGAATGAAATCATTGTGGAACAACCTCCTCACCTGCATGGCAGCCTGGTGGGTAATGGGTAGGCCAAGAGAACCTTTAGTTTCTGATGGGGTCTTCAGGACACTGTAAAGACCGAGATCCAGCCCCACAGGTCTCATGACCTCCCTGAATCCCATCCCAGGCTCTGTATGGGGGCTGCCTCCTGTGTTTGGCTGTCACCATAGCCCTGAGGCTTGTCCAATCTGTTCCGAAACACAGAGCATGAGGGATTTCAACTATTTCTATTAGTTGTCCCGTGATTGTACGAAGAAGTAGTGAACCACGTGGAAACTGGCACCAACATAGAATTTTCTAGGCATTTTTAACAATTTTTGACATTGTATGAAGCAGTACCTGCCATATATACTCAGGGTAATGATTTGTTAACGCATCATCTCATTTTAGGGAGTAGGTGATAGCAGGTATTTAAGAAAGGAGAGAATACAAAAGGTATTCAGAATTATTAAGATGCTCAGAGAAGACAGTGATGTCTGAATATTAATTCAAACTGAAGTGTGCATGTTCTGATGGGGATTGCATGAAGGCCAGTCAGCAGCAGGTTTTTTGAAGTCATGCTAACATGTGGTTTTCACTCAAAGTGCCTTTTTGTTCTTCGTGTGCAAAGGAAGGAAATGGAAATAATTACAAAAGGAGCATTCTGCTGGAACAGACTGCTTGGCTTCTGCAGGGGGGCAGGTTTGGTAAATTTTTTTTTTTTTACTCCTGATTTCTATTATTCCAGGAAAGTGGTTTGGTTTTTTTTTTTTTTTTTTTTTTTTTGATGCCAGATTCTTAACTAAAGACTGAGTAAATCCTGTCCTCAGACAGACAGCTTGAAGCACACTGCCTCATCTCACATAATCTCCTGAGAGGTGCTCCAGCCATGCAGTCAGGGCTCCCAGTACTGTGTAACTGGTGAGATGCAGGAGCAGCAGCAGGACCCAGGCAGAGCCAGTCTGAATGTAATTTTCATCTCACTCGTGCACATTTGTGCTCTGCTGTAAGAGAAACTATTCAAAACTGTATTTAAAACTCTATTGTGGGAAGCAAGACCTTCCCACGAGACAAATTGGAAAACAAAAAAAGATGCTTCTCTTTTACTCAGATCAAACCATCACAGGGCTGGAACCCTCTATTGTTTTTTTTTTTTTTTAACCATCTTTTCAGAGTTAATGAATCTCCTGCAGCAAAGTACTGACGTTATGCAACTTCATGTCTCCCTAAATCAATTTTTTCTTCCACTTGTGTACACTTCCCCCATGTCACGCCATACCCACGGCATCTCAGTAATGCCTCGTTAAAGCTGCCGCGGAGCAGGCTCCGTGCTGGGGCTGCACTCCTGCAAATTCTGGTCTGAAAATACCCTTTTATTCACCTGCTGAAGTGGAGACAAGCCCGGTCGCACACTCCTTATGTGTCATGCATGGTAAGAGCGGTGCAGGGCTTGCAGCTGGGCTTTAATGCGGCTAATTAACACTCCCAGGTAAATAGGCACTTCCAAGCTGGTGTCTGTGTTGCTGGATGTTGGGCTTGTATCTCTGAAAACGCAACAAAGTTATCTAGTACCTTCTCTCTTTTTTCCCTTATTTTTTTTTCCTGGAATATTCCTTTCTCCCTGCCAAAACTCGAGTTTCTCTGTAAATCGAGAGGATTTAAATTACTGTGTGGTATTTGTCCAAGGACCAGCACAATTGCAGCCATTGTATCTGGCATTCTCTGAATTGTTGCCGTGAAGTCTGCGGGCAGCCAGCTCTGTGTGCAGCCTGTTTTTAGAGGAATTCCTGCATCCAAGCACAATGGGAGGAAAGGGCCGGATTCTCAGCATAGCCTGTGTAATGTTACCGGGGGTTTAGCGAAGCTGGATTAGTGTTGTGTTATGTATAGGAACACAAGCATGCACAAGCACACTCCTCGAAACAAAGAGATTGTAATGCACTTGACCCTCACTGGAAAAAGAAAAAAAAGTTCAGGTTTCCCCATAGAAGATATATTTCAAAGCATTAGTTCAAAAGAAAGCTTATCCCTCAAATATTCATTAAGCCCATTCGCAATTCAATTTTCAGAGATCTGTCTCTCGGGGACAGAGGAATACAGAGACACTATAACATTAACTGTGTATTATTACTGTCTGGGCATTTTTCATTTTGCAGAATAGAAAGGCAGTAAAAGGAGATGTTAAAGAGTTCCAGTTATTTTTTTTTTCCCCTCAAAGGTTCAGCCAACTGGGCTAAGCAGTACTAATAAATCCTCATCCTGCTAGAAGCTTCTCAATAATTGATATTCTTGTGACATTCCCTAATGCCTGTGCTCCTCCTGAGCCTCAGCTGCTCTCGTTCAGCAGGACTGACCAAATGATGTGAGGTTTTTTTTGAGGGAAAGACCCAGGTAAGCCACTAAGTCAGTAACAGGGTTCATGTTTACTGTTGTGCATTAAAAGGAATGAACAAAGTGCTCTTACCTCTTTGATGAGCTCAGGGGCAGCTGTTGCTTTGCTTGTTAGGACAGAAGGAAAGTAGGGAAAAAGAAAATGTCCCATCAGCTTATATAGGCTAGCATGGCTCCTGTCCTGACATTACTAATTAGTTTTTTTCTCCTCCCACTTTGTGAGCTCCAAGTGAAAGTTCCCCTTTGAATTCTCCACCTTTCCTCTTGCTCTGTCCTGATCTCTTGCCAACAATATCTCTAAATGTCCTCTTCCCTGCTGCTTTTTTCTTATTTTGTATTTTGATTAATCCTCCTTCAACTCTGTCCTTTCTCCTCCTCTACCACCCAAAAGCACTGAAGGCTTTGAAGTGGACTCTCAATGTACCTGAGCTCAACACCTACAGTATTATTCTCCTTATCCAGTACAACTCAACGTCCTTCCCTCCCAAAACTCTGACCTGGTGATCTTCCATTGTTTAATTGCTTTTTATCAATTATTTGAGAAACTCAAGGGGTATTTTTCTTTTTAAAAAAAAAAAAATTAAATTTTTTTTAAATATTTTTTTTTTTAAATTTAAAAAAATTAAAAAAATTTTTGCCTGGCTCACTGAAGGAATCTGAAATATCAGAAGTGTGGCATGTTTGAGAGGTTTCTAAGGCCGTGAAAGTGCTGCAAAAGACAGAGAAGAGGATGGAGGGAGAAGTCTTGAGATAGTAAGTTATAGGAGAAAAGGCAAAGAGGAAGCTAGTGAGTTGAAGGACCCTGTTAGGCTAATTTAAGCCATGGTATATTTCACATTAGGACTCTTTTACAGTGATGATTTAGAGAAGCAAATTCACCTGGCTGCTGGAGATAATAGTTTATTGTTGATCTAGAACCCCTCTAGCTTTATGACTTTGGTTCCTCCAGCTGTGTGGAAGCAGCCTCAGCATCCACATGAGCTGGAGTGATGTTATTCTCATTGTGTTCATTCCCAGGCTGCTTTTCTTTTGATGAAGATATTTTTAAAAGCAGACTGGATTAGTTTCTGCTGTAAGAGGAGGACATCTGATATAAGTTGTCACCTTAGCATTGCTGCTTGAGCAAAGTTTCCTCTGATGAAAGAGGCACCAGCCCTTCTGAGTGAGCCAGACACTGTCATCCTCTGACTTTGCACCCAGCAGTATGTGTTAGTACATGTTAGATGAAATTTTGCAGGGGAAGCTGCTTCACTCCAGTGGAGTAAATTTTTTTTCCCTTTACTGTTAATTTCTCCTTGGGCCAGTTTTGCTTTCTCACTGGTAAAATGAACCCTTGCATCTCAAAAGAGAAATGCATTGGGTGATTTGGAAGGGAGAGCCCTCATATGGAGTCTGTTCAGTTTGAGTTTTAGGCTTCATATGTATTCTGTTTCAGGGATGCTTAGGCCTGGCTTCAAGAAATTTAAACCAAAGTCTTTTCAGCTCTCCATCCAGCAACACATGGAGCTCTCCATCCATGCAGCACAGGCACAATTTGCTGCTGGGCTGTGGTGTCACCATCTGAAGAGCTGTGAAGTGGTTTGTTGCTCCAGGGAATTGCAGCCTCCAAGAATGTTTTGGGTTAGAAGGGACCTTAAACTCCTTCTGTTCCAACCTCCCTGCCATGGGCAGGGACACCTCCCGCTAGACCAAGTTGCTTCAGGCCCAGTCCAACCTGGTCCTGAACACTTCCAGGAATGGGGCAGCCACAACTTCTCCAGGAAACCTGTGCCAGGGCCTTGTCCTGTCACTACCTGTCCTTGTACAAAGGCACCAGACTCAGGATCGCTCTGTCTGAATCTGGTGCTTTACCTTTAATGAAGTATTTGACGGGTTGGAGTGACACAAAAAAGCCACTGGCTGGCAGATCAGTGATGGATATCTTGGAGCGATGCATTGTTTAGATTATCAGAGCTGGTTAATAAGTAACAGGATCATAGTCTGCTGATTCCTGCGTGGGAATGAGGTCCCTGGCAGCAGCCTGCTCCCTGAGCTGGAGGCAGAGCAGTGAAGATCTCCACTGCCATGTGACACTGGATCCCAGGTGCAGCCAACTATTGGAGGCTTTTATTGATGCACTAACTGCCTCAAGGAATCTCTCAATTTCCAGAAATTTACCTTCTGAAAAGGTCTGGACCAGATCCCAGCTTGAGTTGAGGAATGCCTGCCTGCAGCTGTATGCCTTAAGCAGGCAAAGAACTGCTGGTTCCTTTAGGACTGACCTTCCCTGTAGGATTGATGTAGAAAGGTGGCAATGATAAAAAAACCTCCAGCACACTTCAGGTGCTCGTCACTAACCTGCAGTGCTGGGTGCTCAAAGACATTGTTTGGATTTTGGGATTTCAAGTGGGAGGACTGAAACAGCAGGGACTTGCCAAAAGGATCAAGATGTTCCACATGCCTGTTATGTAGCTGTCAGGTGTCATCTGCCTGGGAGTGGGCCACCAGCTCTGGGTGACCATGTAATTAATGAATGATGTGCAAGCTGATCATTTGGGTAACACTTAGAGCTGACTAGAGAGTTGCCTCTTGATTTTAGGCATGTGTGAAGACCACTTGGTGCTGAGGAAAAGGCAGCTGGTGTTGGTGTCTGACCACTAAGTTCTGTGTGATTTAGGAGGTCTGAATCTATGGCTTACCTCATTAGCTCTCTTCTGACAAACCTGGTTGAAGTATTTTTTCTGCATACTGTGCTGTGCTCTGTGGGAAGGTGGCTCTGAGAACACCCCTTGGACCAAGCCCAGTGCTTGACATGGTCAGAACAGGGGTTGGTCGTTGGATCTCAACCAGACGTAGCACCTGAAAAATGCCCAAATGATCTCTGACTGGTTTAACTTGCCAGGCAGGAGCTGTCTGGTTGCATTAGCTGGGTACAGTGCCTGAACTGGTCAGCTGTGCCAGGAAAGACTCTGATGGCTCTAATCCAGCTTCACATGCTCTGGCTTCACACCTCTCAAGGCTCAGTGGCCTTCAAGAGGTGCATTGAAAACCAGCTGGTAGCAGATTGCCTTTTACTGCTGGTTTTGGCTGTGCTTCTCATCTCAGGTTGTATTGCAGGGATTAGGTCTGCACAGGGAGCTACATCAGCTCTTGGACTCCAACAAATTCTTTAAAATTATGTAAATCTATATGAATGTCTGCAGATTGCTACAACTCAAGTCCTGGTCTGCCTTTGCTGGGCTGGGCTGTGGTTATGTGATATGTAGACAACAACATCTGTGGGCTCCCAGTCATTCCATCTTGGAGGCTGTTTGATGGATTTTCTTGGTATAACCCTGTCCTGTACTGGGGAGCTTCAAAACGGATATTATACCCCAGATATGTCTCACCAGTGCTGAGTAAAAGGGAAGGATCACTTCCCTTAACCTGCTGACAGCTGGTTTGTGGCTGGTTTGTGTTCACACCTGTTGCTGGTTTGTGGTCACCTTGTTGAACACCAGGACCACCAGGGCCTTTTCCACCAAGATGAGATGTTCATTTCCAGATGGATGACCTCAGTCCTGTACTGGTGCATGGAATTGTTCCTCCCCAGATGTAGAATTTAGCACTTCTCTTTCCTAATCTTTATGAGGTTCTTGTCAGCCCATTTTTCCAGCCTGTTGAGGATCCTCTGGATGGTAACACAACCTTCTGCTGTACCCAACACTACTCCCAGTTCTGTGCCTTCCCCAGATCTGCTAAGAGTGCACTCTACCCCAACACCCTGGTCATTAATTAAGATGTTAAACTTATTACTCCTGGATTACACCACTAATGAGTGGCGTCTACCTGTAATTTGTGCCACTGATTATAACACTTTGAGCCCAACCATTCAAGCCCAACCATTCACCCAGATTTCAATCCATCTTGCTGTCCACTTATCCAGCTCATTAACTTGCCTATGAAGATATTAGGGGAGAGAGTATCAAAACCAGGTGATGCTCCAAAATTGTTCTGGTAAGGTAAGGGACCTTTGAGGCCCATCTGGTCCAGTCTCCTGCTGTAAGGCTGACTATGACTGAACCCACTGTTTCACTTCCATATATAGATATAGAGGTGATATTTTTCCCTATCCGTGGTTCCCTTGGAGGTGTGTAGAGAGGTGGCAATGGTAACAGGTATGGCAGGAATGGGAAATAACCATATTATTGAGGGAGAGTGATGCTCAGCCCATGTGCTGGGTAAGGAAACAGCTCCTCTGTGGCCAGGGAAGGACTGACCTGTGCCACAGGCAGGGTGCCTGGGGGAGCAAGTCTGTCCCCATCAACATTGGTGGCCTCATTGATTTTCATAATCTTTTTTATGAGTGAGTACAAAGTGGAAAATCTCTTTCAGCACAGAGCATCATGGAGTCTGACACATGTACTTGTTTGCTGAGGGAAATAGTTTTGGGTTTATACGGTGTGGACCAACAGCTAAACTGGCATGGGCAGCTTCTATCCCTTCATTTTGGCCTGTAAAAATTCTCTAGAGAAAGCTGCTAATTGACATTCCTCTGTGAGACAGCAGGATGGGGTTTACCAAGTGGCTGTGGAAGGGCTGGATCAAAGCATGGTCTGCTCCGGTGTCCGTCTCCCTCTCGTGGTAAGTTTCCAGCACAGCCATAAGTGCACTATGGAAATCACAGCAAATACTCAGATCTCCATTTTCAGAGGGCTCATAAACAGCAGTTCCCTGGCCCTGGCACAGTCCAAACTCCCCATGCTCTGGGCTTATGTACTGGTCTGTATACTGATGCTGATGTACGCTCCCAAAATTAACAATTCTAATGCACATGCATCACTTCCCTCCTCTGCCTACCTGCTCTGGAGTCCCACTGTCCTTTCTGTCAACACTGATGTGCTTTCATTACTCACCTCCTCAGTCCATGCAGCTCCAAGAGTGCATAAGTGATATCTGGAAACCAGCTTATTGATTAAGAGAAATAGTCTGTGTCTGTCTCCTGGGATAGAAGTGGTGTAGGAATTTGTAGAGCCAGTTGTAGATGTCTTACAGCTAGAGTAGGATGTGAAAAAGCTGTCATGGCAAATAGATGCCAACCTGAGGTAGAGGTTCAGACTCTCTTCCTGCAGGCTGATGCTCTGAATACCATAGAAAACAACACATCTATTTCAGCCACAGATTTTTCAAGATATTAATTCAAACCATTGCTTCTAGCAGGAGTGGAGAATTGTTTGGAAAGGAGCTAGTTAACCAAGGCCAGCACACAGTGGTTCAGCATCTGGGTGATGAGGACCTGCCACCTGGTATCACTCCATTCACCGGTTTAGAGGTGCCCACAGCGTCCAGCTTAGGAAACCTCTCTGAGACACCCAGAAAGACCAGGTAGTCATATCTCTCATCAAACCCAATGAAAGAGAAGTTAAGTGCATTCGACTGGTTCCCCTTGTTTAGTTTTGTTTTCTCTGCCCATTTTTCAGGCAGCACTGTCACTTTTCCCATGAGCAATGGACATTTCTCTAGGCTGGCTTGGATGCCTGTGGAAATGAGATTGAGTTGTAAGCATCTGTGGGACCTCCACTGGGAATTACTTTCCCCCATCATGTGATCCTAACTCCAGTTGCTTCCTGTGGCAAACTGTCTCCCAAGATAATATATGTGTGGGTTGGAAGACACTGGCCTCTTTGGCCACTTTCAGGTTCTCTCTTCTCTCCCTGCTCTGTGCATGTGTTCTAGAGGATGGACGATCAGTTCTGCCTGGCTCTTGGCACGATCCTGTTTGTTTCTTTGCCCTGGGTCCCAGGAGATAGCAGGGGAAAAGCTTCCCGATTCATGCATCAGTCTGAACCTCAAGGCTGCTTGTTTTTCTGGTCATCTGTAGCACTGCAGACTGGATCAGCCAAATTAGAATCACAACATTGTAGGACTGATTAACTGAGAGAAGACTTTTGAGATCATGGAGTCCAAACAACCTGAAATACTAGAGGGGTTTGGAAGCCTGAGGTTAAATGTACTGCTGTATTTCAGTACAGAGAGGAAACTGCAACTCAAAAAAGTCTAAATTTCAGCTTCAAACCCCTCTCCTGTTCTGCTGGCTGTAGGCAAAAACCCAAATCCAAAGAGGCTCATTTTCCAAACCTACCTGAAGGCATAAGAATCCCATCCCTGTAAGAATGACAAAGCTGATCAGACTTGCCTCATTTTTATGGCACAAGGCAAGGTGATTTTCTGCTTTTTCATTCACTTTTCCATTTAAGAGTCAATTCACTAAACTTGGCTGCATCTACTCTCAGCTTAGTAAAATTTCCTTCCTTTTCTGCATCCTTTGCCCTGATGGTAGGGCTGTGACTTTCACACAGGGCATGCCTGCACTCAAGAAAATAATTCTCACAAGCCTGTTGTAGGAGATGAATGCATTAGGCCTTAGCAAAAAGCAAAATACTATGACACTTGCAACAAGAAACTATTTCAACCTATAAACCCTAGTGTTTACTATTTTCTTGCTAAGTAGTTCTTAATAGAAGTGGGAGATGCTGTACATAACATGGATTGTAGATCTGATAAACAACAGAAGGAGGACTAGTAGCATCCAGAAACGAACCATCAGGCAGTGGAAACAACTGAGAATTAATAGTGCAATGGATAAAGGGAGAGTTACACTGACTGTGGATGATTATGGGATTTTGTAAGCTGTACTACAGAGCAACATTTTCATGCACATGCACACTCAAGCATAAATCCATCTGTAGTAAAGATGCACATTTTGCAGTAGACAAAATTAAAAAATGTCATATCTGTTGGATAACTCGATTTTAGGAAGGGAAAGTGCCCTAAAAATGGTTTAGTTTGCACAAGTGAAATAAACTCATTGGGCAACAGTAAGAAACCATCATTGGCTGACAGTTTGTCATCACCTTTGATTTTTTGGTTTTCTCCAAAGCCAGGAAGTCTCTGCCTGATTTCTGGATGAGTGGTTTTGCAGAGCAGAGATTTGTGGATGATAGAGCAACAGAGCTGTCAGCACTTAGATGAAATGAGGGAAGTGTGGAGAAGCTGGGTCAGGTGCAGGCTGGAGTGTTCAGGGGAAAAAAGTCTGCAGATCATCCCAAGTTGCTTAGGTCAAAAATGTCTCTGTCTCTCTGTCTTTGCCTTTTGAAATTCATTACACAGCACATTGTAGTTTCAGGTGTTGAGATGTGCTAAGAAGCCCAAACACCTGTGCATTTTGAGTGGGTGATGTAGTTGGATGTTTTTGGTGCTGCAGCCCTGCTGTGCTGTGTGAAGCTGCACATTTTGGGAGCAGGGATTTGGGTCTGCCTCAACTGTCTATGCGAAGGGCTGTCCCTGGAGAAGGATGTGAGGATGCAGTTCCATGGGAGCTTGAGCTACTAAATGCATTGAGGTAATTGAATGTGCTCAGGAACTGCTGAGTAAACAGTCAGAGATGCACTGACTCATTCCCAGGGAAAACGTGGTGAAAGGATCCTTTGCTTCCCACAGAGCTATCGCAGGTCTCCTTATCCCACCACTGGGATGTGTGAATTCCAGCTGTGGCAACAGCTGTAGGAGTTCATAAAAGACCCCCTGAGAACTGCAAAATCAACTGTGACCAAGGGCTTGTTTCCTGTTTGAGCTCCTTCCATCTTCTAAATTAAAACTGTTGCAGGAGGAGTGAGGGGACAGTGCTCAGCAAACTGTTCTCACACTCAGAGTGGTGGTATTTCTGTAACCTTGGCAAACATGATCTAAAAAGAAACTGAGTCAGTTTTCAGTGTTGGGCAATACACCTGTTGTTACAGACTGGAGATATCTGGCAGGGATAGAGCACACAGCAACTTTCAAGTAGCTGGAAATTTTAGGGACCTATCTTATCAGAGAAGTTTTAGGGTGTTGTTTTTTTCAGCTTGTAGTGAGGCTCTATGTTGCTGAAGTGCCCCTCTGGAGCATAAAACCCTTCCTGGCATTTTCTGGTGACTGCTGGGATGCTGGCTGGCTCCATGGGCCAGCCAAGGGGCTGGGGAGAGCTGCCTCCTTTCCCTGGGTCTGACAACTTCATGCTCCTATTTGCACTGACATCAAGTTACAGGAAGAAGAAATGTTGCATTACAGAAGGGCTGAAAAAAATTACAATATTTAATTTAAGCTTACAGCAATATTGAATGGAACAGGGAGCAAAGGCCCAGGCTCTGCTGCAGAGCAGCTCTGGAATCTTGAGAGTGGGGACCAAGCCAACAAGGAAATCTGCTCACCAGGCTTTAACCTACAGTGCTTTGCCTGGCTTGTGAATCCCATGGAATGCTGCAGCCGTTTCTCCCCAACACTGTTTGAAAGCTTGGCAGAGGCTTTTCCATCCCTGCAGCTTTGTGTATCCTCCCTGGTGTCACCATCTCCTATGGTGGTCTCCCTCTGTGCTGCTGTTTCTGTCTGATCTTGACCCCCACTGGTACATGGGGAGCTTGTAGGGTCTCAAAAGAGATCATTAAATGAGGGAAACTAATTGTAGACTGGATGTTAGGAAAATTTTCATCGTGGAAAGAGTTCTCAAACACTGGGAGAGGCTGCCCAGGACAGTGGTGGAGTTCCCATCCCTGGAGGGATTTAAAAGCCATGTGGATGTAGCACCTGGGGATGTGGGTTAGTGGTGGCCTTGGCAGTGCTGGGCAGTGGTTGGACTCGATGGTCGTAGAGGGCTTTTTCAACCTAAAAGATTGTGTGATTCTGTGAATTAGGAGGGAAACACCATGCTCCAGCAGCTAGGATGTTCCATTGTGGATGGCAGCATGGCTCTGACCTCTGCTACAAATAATGTCCCCTGAGAAAGCAAATCCCCTCCCTCTGCATTCCCTCAGCACAGCTTTGCTCATTGCTCTTGAGGAGTGATTAACAGGTAGGTCATCCTGGAGCCTTCAATACCCAAGCCAGGGCATCTAAAGGACTTGGCCCAGCTTTTTCTGTGTGAGTTCTGTGACTGATCTTATCAACAGAAGCACCTGTGTCCATAGAAGAGCTGTGAACCTCTTCTCAAAGAGCATATTGCCTTTTTTTTTCTTTTTAGCAGGTACAGAGCAAATATAAGAGTAAGAAAAATTGTATTTGGAGAAATAAAGTAAACATTTTTCTTAGAACCACATAGCATATGTACTGTATTTACATTGGACTGGAGTAGTAACAGCTGTCTTCGCTGTTCACTGGGATGCTCCCTTGAAATTCCTTCATATTTCTTAGTCTCCCCACTTGCCTCTGCTTTTTAATTTGTGAAGGAAAATTTTCGGGAGTTGTTTTTGTATGTGCTATTGTTATGTCAGATGTTAGTTTGTATAGGAACGTATTTTTAGTTTTCTGTGGAGGTGAGCTGAGTGGAATGACCACTCTAGCTAGAGAAGAGGCTTTTCTTTTTACTTTAATGGGCCTAATGTTTTATGTTAGATTTCTGGGAACTGTATCAAAATGATTAGTCCCTCTGAAAACTGTACATTTTACTTCTCTTTGTGAATATTTTTGTAGAACTCAATAGGTAGCGGGCTGCTTGGCTGCCATGGATAATTTCAGTTGGTGCTTTTATTGTCTACTCCTCCCTTACAGGAGACACTTGATTTGTCTTGCCTGTTTTCAAGAATTATTAGCGCTGGCTGTAGTTACTCAAATATTTTGATTAGCTAGAGAATTAATAAAGCTGTTTATCCCTATTTTTTACAGAAGGCTTCAACTCTAGAAATTGCTTTACTAATTGGTTTCAGGATGGATTTGCTTGTGGCTGAGGAATTAATGCCTGCAGTGGCACTTACATGACAAATTCTTTCCAACAGCCAATACTTGGCTTGGACTTCACTTTTATTTTTAAGAAAACAAATAATATGCTGGGCATAACCGACTGCAGATGAGGTTTTTCCTCACAAATATGGTTCTAGCACAGTATTTTTGTTATCTTTGTGTTGCTGCTATTCAAATCTTTCTCTAACGCTGGACTGTGTATGAGCTAAATTAAACTGTGCAGAGCAGATGACTAGATGAGGAGGGTTGTGAGGCCCTGGCACAGGTTTCCCAGAGAAGATGTGGCTGTCCCCATCCCTGGAAGTGTCCAAGGCCAGGCTGGACAGGGCTTGGAGCAGCCTGGGATAGTGGAAAGGAGCAGAGGGGGTTGGAGCCAGAAAACCTTGAAAGGTCCCTTCAAACCCAAACCATTCCACGATTCCGTCATTATGTGAATGCATTCATAGTTTCTATGTGCTTCATATTTCATTGACTGCTATAAAGGGAAGGAATTCAGACAGTTGTGTATGAATTTCTGCCTTTCTTTGTTTCTCTGTAGCAGCAGCAACATGGTGATGTCCCTGATCTTGCAGTTTGTAGTGGCCATACAAGTCTGCTTTGCTGTTAGTGTTGTTTTGCATTGCAGGCATCATGGCTCAAAGGGAAGGAAGCCTAAAATTCACCAGAGTCTCTGGAATGGCATCACATACATCTGAACAAAAATGATAGCATGTTTTTTTCTCCCAGGTTGAATTCTGTCTTGGATGCTGCTTCAAGGGAACATTCAGAGGGGCTGGCAGATGCTGGTGCTGCTGTTTTTTTGGTGATAAAGGCACAAATATACTCATGAGAAGCATGCAAGCTCAGCCTTTAGAAAAGTGCAGTTTGGAGCTGGGATCCCACCTGCTCAAAGATCCTCATAGGGATTTGTAAAACAGCCCTACACCATGAGGCAGAGAGGACAATATCTGATCTGAATGTTTGTGGTTGCATAATCTCTTTGGATTTTAAATCTTCATGTCCTTTGTGTCTGTGACTTTATATCCATCATTTAAAACAAGTTTAGAATGAGGAAGCCTTTCTGTCAGGCTTATTTTGCAGAGGTTTTGGAAAAGGTTCCCAAGAAAAGTCCTCTTTAGGGCAATCAGTGCTCTCCTGCTGCAGGGACTTGGAGGAGGCATAAAGTGGCAGTGTGGGGACACTAAAGATCCATGTGAAGATCTCAGCCTGACACCCAACAAACATCAATGGGAACCTTTGACTTAGTAATTTCTCATGGCTTAATGGAAAGGTTCTGCTCCCTTAGGAAAGGGAGAGAAAGAACTGCAGTAACTTCCACCAGCAGTAAATGTTTATCTTATTCTTTACATGACGTTTTCCTATTTCCCATTGGAGGTGTGTAGGGATTCAGACCTGCTATCCTGCAGTCAGCAGGAGAGAGATCTTCTATTTCCAACACAGAAAATTATTCAAGGAAAAGAGGAATGTTTGATCATTGCTAGCTAGTTGCTTTTCTAGCCTGATTAAAGCGTATATGTTCATGCTTTCATTGCCTTGACACTTAACGAGGAGCCAGGAGATGGCACCAAAAATGCTATGTGCTCTTTAAGAATATTTACCTGTGCGTGTTGTAGCTGTTAAAAGGTATCAAAAGGGTTAGACATTGATGGGACACAAGAAAGGAAGAGATCAGTCTATTTATTCCACTTTCAAATACATATGTTCTTAATTTGAACTGCAGCTCTTGATGTAGCTCTTACATTATTTATTATTATTAGACACCACTGCCTTCTCAGCATATTTATTTTGTTAAATTACACCTCTGGAATTAAATACAGCCTCTTGTCAGCTTTAATGTTCTCTGCCTATTTTCATAATTAATATTGATAGGAGGTGACTTTCAAGTTAACAGCATGTGGATTGATAAGGCAGCTGTTATTATGTTACCTGAGTGCTTTTTGGAAAGCTTAGCTCAAGGGCAAACCATGTTTCCTCCGGAATGTGGAACACTGGATTCCCAGCCTGCACAGTGCTGGCAAAAGTGGTTTTTGTGGCCGTGGTGTGCTTGGGTGACATTTAAAAAGCTGCCCCAAAACTGTGCAGTTGTGTATACTTGAAATCAGTGAGCATGGCGGCTCTTGGGGGTGCACAGGGGGGTGCCTCCTGTGCTTATTTTTGAGTCGCTGGAGGGTTTCTGCTCCTTTTGTTTCTGCTCTTCTCTCCTGCTCTCAGAGGCTCTTCTCTTCATCCTCAGGTAGTAGATCCGGTTGGCTTCTGGGTAGGTGACTTTGCAGAGGGGGATTTTGTAGATGGCTGGGTTTCCTGAGTTTATCAGCAGAAAGAGGAGTGCAGAGAAGCAGAAAGGCCAGGTGCACACTGGCAGCCCGAGCTGGGAGGGGAGAGAACAGAGAGGTGCATTTTGGTACTGCTTTTTCCTTGTTCCCTTTGCTTGTTCCCTTGTTCCCTGTGGCTAAATTGATTTTGAGAAGCTGGGAGAGCCTGTGCTTTCCCTGAGGATGAGGTAGCATAGGACATCTTCCTGAACACCCCTTCACCCCCAGGGTCCTCCTGTGTGGGTCCAGAGAAGGGTGGCCAGATGCAGGTGGTGGGGGCTACATGTGAGCAATGTTCCTGCTGGGCACTGGAGGTCTGGGAGGCTCCTCTGCTACCAAATATCAGTTTGGCTGCTCACACAGAGGTATGTAATTTATTTGAACTGTGGGGGGCTACACAAAGCAGCTAACAGTGGAGATCTCAGTCCTTTTGGAGGTGCAGCTGTTAGTGCACCTGACACCAGTAGTGAAGCAACTGCATCAGAGCTCTGATGACTTCAGTGAGAGCCAAGACACCCAACTCACAGGTAGACACTTAAATTCTCTAATAAAAGACCTGAATTCTACCCTCTTTTCTCTGTAAAGTGTCATGGAATGAGTATATGATTCACACATACTCACTCTCCTCGACAACTGGATGTCACTGGTAATAACATCCAACCCCCAGTCCTTTTTGTCTCCCTACCTCTTCACCTGACTTGAGGTTTGCCAAAAACTAGATCACAAGGAGAAAAAGTAGGTATCCCCTTTCCTGATGCACCCCACAGGCAGGTGTGCTTAAAGCAGCCCATCTGCAGGGACCTACATGGTTCTGACTGGGTGCCAGATGAATACATTTAATGCATGAAGCTGCTAGTTCTAATACTTTTTTCTTTTAAGTTAGTAAATCAATTTTATTAAAATATGGTTTTGCTTTAATCTCTCAGATCTTAAAGAAAAAACAAAGCCTGGCATTCCTGGCTTCACCTCTTTCTTGATTTGTCCAAATATAATAACTATGTACTTGAGAGAACAGTCTCCCACTCATTTTAGTTCCTATATCTAGTTCAAACTTTAATAATAACTGTGAGTAGGGCTGGAGAGAGGACTTGAAAGAAGAAAGTGAAAATTTAGACCATTGGGAATCGCTAAAAGATATTGTTCAACTAAGTATTTAATCTCAAACCATATGCTGTTGCTGGAATCCTATATACATGCATAGCTCTGCTGTGGATAACATTCTCCAAAGGTCTTTGAAGTCTTATTATCAGCTATAGAGTCTCCAAGGGCACAATTCAACTGACAGAGAGTTTGTACCAGACCTGTCACTGGCTGCAGTATTCTCATTTCAATGCTGTCAAAGCTGACATGGAGAATTTTGAGGGATTTCCTTAACATTATATCAGAGCCAACCAAAATGCAGTTAAAATAAGCAAATAAACCCCCCCCAGTTAAAAATCAAGAACCTGAACTTACCACAGAGAGGGCATTAGCAAGAGCTGCTCCAGAGTAAGCACAAAACAATGCTGAGAAAAGAAGATCAAAGAGAGCTCAGGATGAGGAAAATATTGTTCAACTATCCAAAAAATTTATTAAGATGAGATTTATTTATTTATATATGTATGTATTTATTTATTTATTTATTAAGAGATATGGTCCAAATGCCCAGTAAAATATCCTCCCAGCTACCTGGTGTGACAATTAATGCTAGAATCCAACAGTTAGTTGGATGCTGCAATCTCTTCTCCCAGGTAACAAGTGACAGGACAAGAGGAGACAGCCTCAAGATGCACCAGAGGGGTATTAGGGAAACTTTCTTCACTGAAAGGGTTGTACAGCTCTGGCACAGGCTGCCCAGAGCAGGGGTGGAGTCTCCATCTGTGGAGGGCTTTAAAAGCTGTGTGAATGTGGCACTTTGGGGCATGGGTCAGTGCTGGCCTTGGCAGTGCTGAGGGAATGGTTGAACTCAATGATCTTACAGATATTTCCCAGTCCAAATGATTCTGTGACTACATTTCATCCTCTCTGCTCTGCAGAGATTTGTGGTGAATGAAGAACATGGTTTTGTCAAGATGGTGGCATTTCCTTTATCTTTAATTGCTTTTTACTTGCCACGACTTGGCCTAAATGCAGTGGGAATTGCAGAAATTCTTCAGCAGTGCAGGACTGCAGAAGTTCTCTGTTCTGTGCCTTCACACCAGTCAGACAGCAGTGGGTCTCCTGGCACCAGGGTGCCAGAGATGGCAAAAAGTCAGGCACCCAAGAACTAAGGAAGGAAAAGTTACTGAGTATGGAATCTGTGCTCAGGACAGAAAACTACTGAAATGAAGATAAGTGAAGGCTGAGTGAATCTTCACAAGAGTTCTTTAAACGGGAAATTTCTTTTCTTAAGGTCTTCTGATAGTGTCTGGTTTTGGCTGCTGTTGGAGATGGGGTCTTTGGGTAGACTGAATTTAAATTAAGCTTTCCCAACAGCTCTCTTCTTGTGACATACTTCCTCTAATGATAACTATACTTATGAAAAGTCTGCTTCTATTAATCTGTTGAGTTGCTACCTTGTTAAACTCATGCTCATGGAATAGCTTGAGGTTCTTTCACAAACTTTCTTCCACCCTTTCTAGATGTTTCCATGTTATCTAATGACATTGTCTCTGTACTTACATATCCAAGCTCAACAAGGATGCCATCACAGAAATAGCTCTTGTACAGTAATATTGGTTCAGACTAGTAGTTGACTCTAAACCTCTACTCATAGGCTGCTGGGCTGGGTACAAATTTTTGTCTTCCCTTTTATGTAAAAGGTACTTACCACAAGCAAGTGAGAGCAAATGTGTCTGCCAGGTCAGGGCGTAGAACATGCCCCCGATCGCGATGCAGGCAAGGGCACAGTTGTAATTGTGCAAGCCAAGGTAGATGCTGTCAAATGGGGATGCAATGCTCAGTGCTGCAAGATAAGAGGCAAGGCTGGGAAGTCAGGTATGACAGGTATCTGCAGGAGGACCTGTCCCTTCCTGGTAATCTGTTGTCTCTTCCCTGTGTATGACATCTAGATGAATTTATCTGTGCTCGCACTTGCATAACACGCACATGCAGAAAAAGGAAGCCCACTATTTTGGAGCTCTGATAATGTCCCTGGGGTTGGAATTTGCCCCAGTGTCTAATGTTTCATCCAGGCAAAACTTCCTGTGTATGCACTGAGTGTGTTGTAGATGGTCCCCCAGATGACTGGGTAGAGGATCCAGCCAGAGTGTAGGAGAACCTTCTCACCTGGGTGTCCTCCTTGCAGAAAGCTGTGCTCACATGTATTGTTTAAACCTCATACATACCCTGATCATGGATATCAGAGTCACAACTGCATGTCTTTTGTGGGAGTAAGCAGAGTTTTCCATCTCTTCCAAGTGACCTCTGCGAGATGCGGTCTAGTTACTAGAGGTGGTCACTTTGTCAATGCTGTGGGACTTCTCCATGGGGATGGGAGCTGAGGGTCTGCACCAAATCTGACCTTTCAGAAACTTCTGCAGGATTTCTCATAGGCTTCAGGAGCATCAGTGAAAAGGAGAGCACAATATGTTGGGCACAGGCCACCTTCCTGTCACTTGTAAGATTAATGCATTTCCTGCTCTGTTGTCCTCATCTGTCTTCTGTTTCATCACCATGCTTATCCTCACATGCTTTGCCCTGACCTTTCTCTTCTAGATTAAATGTCAGACCTGTACAAGACCTGCCATATGCTCCCAGGCATACAAATTTTGGACAGTTTTGTTTAAAAACATGAATAAAAGGATGCTCAAGTCTTTTATGAAGTGCTTCAAATCAAACAGAACTTCTTGTTGGATGACTGTCCCTTTTCCAAGGTTGTTGTCTCAGACTATAGTTATTCCATCCTCCGTTTTTGTTACAATTAACTGTTCAAATGGCATTAATGTCTATCTTCAAGGGTGAGGTTCGTGTCTTTTAACTTAATATTGTTTCTCCAATTAGTTGAGAGACGGGTCATTTTTAATGGCATTCATTTAGCTGTTCTTACAAATCCACAGCAGGATAGAGCAAACTGCATCCTAGAAAAGTCTGTTTCTTTTCCTTGGCTAATTAGCTCTGAGGCAGACAAGTGCTTGTGGTGGTAATTTAAAGCAATTTTCGTGGCAAGAGATCAGTTCTGAAACTGTTTTTCTAGGTTTCTTTATGCTCATCTCCATGGGATTCATCACACCCAATGGCTGGAGGGTTAAGCAAGGTGAAAAAAACCACCTGCCTGAGTTACAACTCTATTAACAAATTCAAAGCTTAAAGAAAATCTGCTTCTGTTCTTCTTTTCACTGTGTTGTGTGACCTTTAGTAAGAGCTTCCAAATTTAGAGACAGTTTGAAAAATGGGAGCGTTACCCCAATTACCTCCAAGCCCACATATATCTAAAGTCTGGACAGAGTTGATCCAATGGCTTGGATCAAGATTGTAAAATGACTTTGGTAAGTATTTCTTACCTGCAAACATCCCCACTGTTGATCCAATTGCAGCATGTAAACAAATCATTGGGGAGGAGAGAAGTAAAGCCACAAGGAAAATGCCTCCAGTCCAGGGGTTTCCACAGCCATATACTTGACCAACACCAACTGGGATGGATTGCAAGAGCTGCAGCAGATGGTAGAAAAGGGCATGTTATTGTCTCTCTGTACCCTGAAGGACATAGCAGTTATCTTGTCCAAGCTATTGTCTGAAAAGGAAAGGAAGAAACCCAGGCTCTCAGTTGGACTATGAGTAAATCAGAGTCATGGAATGGTTTGGGTTAGAAGCGACCTTCAAGATCATCTTGTCCAACACCCTGCTATGGGCAGGGACACTTTCCACTAGATCAGGTTACTCAGAGCTCCATCCAGGTGGGCCTTGAACACTTCCAGGGAGGAGAGAGCCACAACTCTGGACAATTCATTGCAGGGCCTCACCACCCTTCAAAGCCAAGAATTTATTCCTAATGTTTAGTCTAAATCTACTGTATGTCAGCGTGAAGCCATTGCCCCTTCTCCTGTCACTGCCTGCTCCTGTAAACAGTCTCCCTCCATCATTCTTGTCAGCTTCCTTTGGGCACTGGATATGACAATTATGTCACCTAGAAGCCTTATCTTTTCCAGGGTGAACAATCTCAATTCTCTCAGCCTTTCCTTGTATGAGAGCTGCTCCATCCCTCTAACTTTTTGGCCTTCTTTTGACTTTCTCCAACAGGTCAATGTCCTTCCTGTGCTGGGACCCCCGGGCTGGAGCAGCTCTGCAGGTGGAGTCTCACCTGAGGGGGCAGAGGGGCACAATCCCCCCCTCCCCTGCTGCCCACGCTGTGGGATCAGCCAAGGGTATGTGGGGTTTCTGGGCTGGGTCATGTCCAGCTTGTTCCCCACCAGCCCCCCAGGTCCTTCTCCCCAGGGCTTCTCCCCAACCTGGATTGATTCCTGTTGTTGTCCCAGCTCAGTTGCAGCACCAACACTTGGTCTTGTTAAACCTCAAGAGATTCCCGTGGGCCACTTCTTGAGGTTGTCCAGGTCTCTGTGGACGATTCCACCCTTCACGTGTGTCCCTTGCACCCTCACATTGGTGTGATCCGCAAATTTGTTGAGAGTGCATTTGGTCCCTCTGTCTGTGTCATTAATGAAGATATTCAATAACACTGATCCCCACTTGTCACTGGTGTCCTTTGGGATTCTGAGCTGTTGATCACTACTCTCTGGATCAGTGGCCCTTGGGAAGGTGACCCTTCAGAGGTAGAGCTAGACCTGAGGAGACTGAGTATAAATGAGTTTCTGTTGCTTTGGAATCCTGATGTTTCCTGTGAATTTTCATATTGCCACTAACTGTCTTACTTAATTTTTTTAACCCCACCTGGACAGCAAGAGGGAATATCCAGATGTGCTTCTGCATTGACATCACGTGAGGCTTGATTTAGGGCAGTCCAAGTTTAGGTGGAGTGAAAGGCTCAGCATCTCAGTTCCCTCATGCTCCACCGTCCTTTATGCTGGATCAACCAGGACTATCCCTGAAGATTTTATGGCACTGCCCTCTTTGCACTGAACAGGGCTGTGTGTTTCTGGGAATTGCTCCTGGCTGTACAGACCATAAAGTCATTCAGACCCATGTGAAAGTGTTGTCCAGAGATCAATGCCTTCATGCTTACCTTTCTAGTGAAATACCATAAACCTGTTGGTGTGAAGCTTACCAATGGCACATTGATTGCAGACCAGGTGATATTGGGCACTGCAGCTACAGGCTTGATGAGTGTTGTGGGGAAGAAGGGGTTGTAGTGTCCCGTGGCTGCCAAGTACAGAGTCACTGCAATATTGAAGGGCAGAGTGAAAACAGGGAGGTCCCATTTACTGAAGATGGATCCCAAAGCACTCGACAGGACTGGGCTGAGAACAGAAGAGACATGAGTGTAACTAGTTCATAGCAATTATAGTGGTGGAACAGCCTATCTCTTCGATCATAATCTGGTGATTTTGGCAAATGCAAGCCAATGGCATTCCTCTTAAAAATATCAGGCAGTAAATACCTTAGTAAATTAGTCTGCATTGGACAAAGAGTGTGATGGTGCTTTTTATGGTTCTATACATATGTAAAGGTTCAATGTACAGTTCTGTTAACCCCCAGTTATATTATCTGTAAATGGACTGTTCCGGTCTCCCTCCCCTTTCCCACTTGGTTGCTCCTGGAATTGTTATCCCCTCCCTCGGACCCCTCCTTCCCTATCCCATATTTGTACCCCAGCTCCTCCCCTTCTTCTAGTCCTTTCCCTATCAATCCAAGTTATCAATCCCTGATAGGTTTGAGTTGAAGGCCTCTGGCTTCTACTCCTGTCTGTCACCCCCAAACCCCACCTTCCCTTATCCCTGGTTGGTCCTTTTCCTCTCCCCTCCCCTCAGTTGCACCCCCTTGATAAGGTCAAGCCCAAAGGTCCTGAGCGCTCTCTGTAGTAGACTCTCCTTGGGGTTAGACCCTCAATAAACTGAGCTCTGTTTCACCCTACTCAGAGAGTAATTTTCCGCGTCCTTCGGCAGGCAGTAGCCAAAGGTCCTTCCTCCTGGAGCACCGGTTGGGGACTGGCGAACTGGCCACACTCAAGAAAACTCTTATGAGGTGTGTGGCAGAGCGTACCGCCTGGCTAGTGGCTCCAGAGTCGCCAGGGTGCCTGATCTCTCCCGTGGAGAGACATTTGGTGCTCTGGTGCCCGGACATCTGCCTCGTGGCCCTTGAAGGTGGCTGCCAGCTAGCCTGGGCTCGAGTAGGGTTTGAGGAGCAGCCATCTGGGAAGGCACAGCGGCAAAAGAGTTGCTGAAAAAACTACCCCATCCATGGAGTGTAAACTCCACACACATCTCTCAGGACAGCTACTCTGGTAGCTATGCTGAGCTTAGGAAGTCACTGAAGAACTGGATCCAATACAACATTTAGGCGTGGATGGAGACAGGCAATCTGACTTCTTATTCAATAGAAAATCTTAACAAGAAACAGAACAGCAGACTTTGGGAATGCCACATAAAGAACTGTTGAGGACTTTAGATGGTCTAAAAAGGGTGCTGTCTTGAGGAGGCAAGAGGACATTGGAATTTATCTGATTTGCCTTTTTGTTTATTTGTTTTTGTTTAAACTGTTTGAAGGCTATCAGAAGATGACTTTGGAAGAGAAATAAAGCAGAAGAGGTGGAAAATCTTCCATTAAGAAACACAGAAATATTTATTATGTTAGACACAGGTTTTGAGTAATGGAGAGTCCAAGAGAATGTAAGATGAAGCCACCCCTGTAACAGAGCTGTGAAAGATGTGTTGGTGCCAGATACCACTCAGACCTTGACTGATGTTTGTGTGTATGTCAATGAGACTGATGTCACTCTGTGCTGCCCAGGTACCATCCAAAATCACACGGTGTCTTCTGAAAACTGAAATTTTTAGATGGCTTTATTGACCATATTTAGCACGTGAAGTATTTGGGGCGACTGTCAACCTATTAGAGACAGAACACTAAAAAGCATGCAAACCTTGAAATGCCATAACCTTTCCCAAAGTCCTTGTCTGTAGAACCTGGGATATAAACTTTGCCAGGTCTGCTTTCCTCAGGACATTTCCAGACTGATGAATTTCCACTTGAAATGTGTGTCTTATACGAATGACTTTACTGGAGCGTTGGCAAGGTAATATCTGGCTTTACAGGGCCCAGAAAATTTGCAGAAGAGAGCAAACGGCCAGGTCCTCTCCTTGATGGAAATGGCCTCTGTTCTGCTGCTCACAGCTGAGCTCCTCTGATGTAAGTGAGCTGAATAGCTCTTATGGTCAACTCCAAGTAGCAGTGGACATTACACAGTTTGCAAAAAAAAAATGTAAAGACTCGAATATTTCAAGAAGCTGTATTTGAGTCCTAGAAGGTCATCAAGCTGGTTCTAACAAAAAACTCCCACCCCACCCTACCCAAATTATTTGGCATTTCAAAAGCAACATCTTGTGTCCTGCTGTGTAGATACTATCAGTGGGAAAAATGCTTTGTTCTCCTTGTATAATCTCAGATGAAGCCTATTTCTTTTTTTTTTTTTTTTTTAAATTTGGTTCCCAAAGGAATTAACTGACTTCTTTGCTTGTAGCTGTAGGAAAAAAAAAAAAAATCAGCACTTCAGTGAAAATGGTGTCCTAATTTCTGTGCTGAAATACAAAGCTTCTGCCACTTCTACATCTTGTCAGGGAAAAAGGAAACAATTAAATAAATGCTGACTTCTAAAACTGAAATTCAAGATATCAGTTAAAACATCACTGAAGTGTCTAATTTTAAAATCTTTCAGCTCTACCCTTGAGTTTTGTGAACTAAAAGAATGAAGCAAAGTTTGAACAAAAAGCCTCAAGGAATTCTGGCAGATAAGACAAACTAAACATTCTTGCAGCGTGTCCTGGGTTTTGAGAGATTGTTATAAAATGACCTTTGCTGAGAGTGACTAAAGAAATGAAATGTAAAAAAAAATCTGATCTTAAAAGCAGTGAAATCCAATAATGACTTGCATCTTATTGCTTACAGTGATTAAAATGTGACTATTAAATTAATTTCAGTTAAGGCTGTTAAATAGATTCTGCAGTGCTGCTAGGGTCTGTATTTAAAAATGGCAAATTTAATCCTGGAAGGACATAGTCTGGCATTTGGAGCTAGTTGGAAGAATTAATTTTGCTCATGACTAGTTGCATATCTGGGAATGGGAATACTGAGTTCGGCCCAAGGGAGAGCTCAGGGTCTGTTCAGCACCTGGATGTGGAAGAACCATTGTGGTGTTGGGCACGATGACCCCCACCCTGAATGTGTCCTGCTGCTGAGGGCCATTTTTGGAGAACTGGAGTGGGACTTCTTTGCCTGTGTGCTATAATCAGTATTGTCTGTGCCCTCAACTCCTACCACGTCCCTCATAAGCTCTGTGCATTGATAAGCACATCTTCCCAGTGCCACCATGGCTGGAGTTACTGGTGTAGGGCAGAGATGACTTCGACATATTTAAGATGTGCATAGCCAGACTCATCTTTGAGAATTGTCCTTAGGAGGAGAAGTGGCACTTACCAGGCCATTGATATGACAGCCACAGGAGGGAGAAGCCACCAGTAGTAATCCCCTTTGTCAGAGTAGACAGCCATGAGCAATCCCACCAGGATCCCGTTGTAGCCGTGCAGCCCAGCTGAGATGGCTGATCTGTAAGGGAAAGAAATATTTCCAAGGTACTAAGGTACACTGAAGGTGAGCTGTCATAAGGATGCACTGAAATGCAATTTATAAGTGCCCTGCTCCTGGTGTGGAAGGTGTAGGGCAGGGACGAAAAAGCACTGAGAATCCTGATGTACTGCCTTGCACAGGTGTGTGGAAAGGAAGTGTTTGGGGATTTTTGGATGATGATGACCTGAACCACCTACATGGTTGTATTGGGTTTTCTGTGGCTAGGTTTTGGCAGTGGGGGGGTTATAGGGGAGGCTTCTTCAAGAAGCTGCTGGAAGCTCTCCCCATGTCCAGCAGAGCCAATTCCAGCAGCTCCAGGCCAGATCCACTGCTGGCCAAGGCTGGGCCTGTCAGGAGTGACAGTAACACCTCTGGGATAACATATTTCAGAGGAGAGAAAAAAACGTTAAGGGTAGATGAAGATGGGAGTCAGAGAAGAGCAGAGGGAGAACATGTGAACAGCAATGCAGACACCAAGGTCAGTGCAGAAGGAGGGGCAGGAGGTGCTCCACGTGCTGGAGCTGAGCCCCTGCAGCCCGTGGTGCAGGACCGTGGTGAGGCAGCTGTGCCCCTGCAGCCCATGGAGATCCAAAAGGATGCAGAGATCCCCCTGCAGCCCAGGGAGGAGCTCACACAGGAGCAGGGGATGCTGGAAGAGGCTGTGACCCGGGGGAGGCCCATGTTGGAGCAGGGTCCTGGCAGGGAAATGCTGACCCGTGGGGAGAGGAGCCCACACTGGAGCAGGATTTCCTGGCAGGACCTGTGGCCGGGGGGGACCCACACTGGAGCAGCCTGTGCCTGAAGGACTGACCCTGCAGAAGTGACCCATGTTGCAGCAGTTCATGGAGAACTGTTGCCCGTGGGATGGACTCACTGGAGCAGTTCCTGAAGGACTGTCTCCCATGGGAGGGACCCCACGGGAAGCAGGGGAAGGATCTTCTCTCTGAGCAGCAGCAGAAACAACAACTGACCGTAACCTCCATTCCCATCTCCCTGCACCCCTGAGGGGGAGGAGGTAGAACTTGGAAGGAGAGGGGTGAGGGGAAAGGTGTCTTTAAGGTTTATTTTGCTTCTCATTCTTAAGCTCTGATCCTGTTAGTAATAAATTCAATTAATATCCCCACCTGGAGTCTGTTTTGCCCATGATGGTGATCAGTAAGGGATCTCTCATGGTCCTTAACTCATGAAACCCTACATTATATTTTCTCTCTGCTGCCTGTTTGTAGGGGGAAATGAGAGATTGGCTTTAGTAGGTCACTGGCATCCAGTTAGGGCCAAACCACTACAGTGGTTGAGACAATGGCTATCAGAGAGAGATAACCATTTGTTTTCATGAAGACAGACAGCTGTGGGGGCAGGCCAGCTCTTCCTGGGCCACAGGTCTATCCTCACCTAACTGCTTCCAAACCAAACAAGGAAAGCTGGTGGGCTGTCTCTAACAAGGGAGACAGCAGTTGCCTCTTGTTATCACAACGATCAATTTTTATTAGTTCACAAGGACATGAGGTACCACCTACCTGTCCTGACTGAGAGCCAATGCAGTTAATGTGGACACAATTGTTCCAGTAAAGCCTGTGAGCATCCACCAGGGGCTCTGGATGAAAAGTCCCACTAAAATTATCAGCCCACTGAGAGGGTTGTTGACAAACATCACCTGAGAGGTCCCTCGCAAGATCCAGTCCACCAGCTGAACCATTAAGGGCTTATCTGGAGGAGATGATCAAAGGAAAACATTGTCAATAAGGCATCACTTCAGAAAAGCACACTCACCTCTGCAGCTGCTTTCTGGCCACAGAACAGAGGTGATGTATTAACAGGACTGTAAAGCCACTCTCTGATTTATTGCTGTCGCAGGATATTTTGCATTTGGCACTTGAAAACTAGTAGGGCTGTACTGGCCACTGCCATAAAGTTTTTTTTTGATAAAAAAGTGATATATTTATAGTAGTCAAAGAATAGCCAAAGAATTACTTGCATGGCAGGTCACTTTAGACTCTGCTATAAATTTAACGAGGAGACAGACCCTTTTTGGTATATAATTCAGATGCCGAGAGATGTGAATCTATTTTTTATGTAGACAGGTAAATATGAAAAGGAAACAATTTTGCTGTTTTAGGAAGAAAATCAGCAACTGAGAACATGGAGGTACACTGGATGTAGAAATCGGGGTCAAAGGTGTCTCAAAGGTATTTTGAGAACTAAAGAACCTAACTTAAGAAAATAGTTGTTATATTTTGGACTGTATTCAGGGCAAAGAGGCATTTCCAAAGCACAAAGAGTTATTGCTCTTTAAAGAAGGCTATTGAACTGGACAGAGAACAGGCACCAAACTCAGGTACCTCAGGTGAGTGCAGGGTGAAGGTGGGGTGAAGGCAGCCTGTCTGGGGGCAGCTATGTACAGTGCTTCTAGTGATCTCCATGGGCAGAGGAGGGACTTGTAACACTGCAATAACTTTTTGCTTCTGGTTCTTCTACTGCAAATTGACTTGAATATTTTTTCTGCCTCTCTTCTGGGAAAAATGTAACCGTTTCTGAACTGCTGTGTGTTATTAAACATGATGCAGGGAGATAAGAAAGAGGAGCTGCTTGCACATACAAGGTGTTCATGCAATGTCTATATGCAGCTTTATCTTCCTGAAGATTTGAAACTAATTGTGTTAACTTAGATTGTTAATCAGATGCAGCATAAGGTGCCAGACTACTTTTTGATATGGGCAATGACTTATTCCTAAAAACTCTTCCTAGGCAGCATTAAGGAGCAGGAATGAGGAGGAGGAGGAATGAGTTCCTTCAAGAAAAACTACCAGGCTTGTCTGAATTATTTTTAACTAATATTTGGTATGGAGCTATGAAACATGTATCAGCAATGTTCTCAGATTTGGACATGAGTGTTAACAGTAAAAAGTCAGGTTTAACCAGAAGACAGTGGCTAAATGTTTTCAGAACACTGAGTAAGAAAAACTGTCTACAAAGCATGGATTTCTGGCGTAAAGAGAGAGCAGGGGGAGATGTTCCCCTGTGGCTGGGGATCATTCTGCCAGCTTGATGACTTCCTTCTATCTCAGCTCAAGTCCTCCACTAATGATAGCTGATGCACAGACTGGCTGTATATGGTTGTCTCTTATTTCTTTCCCATTGCTGGAATTGTTCTTGTAACAAACCTGGCTTTGACACAGGATCACAAAACACAGCCTCTCAAAACCCACATTCCTAGTAATTCTGAGTAACGCGGACCATCTGCTCATGCATTGTTCCTGTCTGGACATGAAACCTTTGAGATCAGTTTGTACTTTATAGCATTGTAACACTCACAGTGCTTATTGCTCCCCCAAGGCTGGCCACTCAAGAGCCTTTGCCGACATGGTCCCCATCATCACCCCACATGTGGATGAGAGACAGTGGCTGATTCAAAGCAGTTATGAATGAGACTCAACCCCTAGCCCTGATGTGTGATTCTGGGAACTACTATAAGGAATGTGATGTTAATGATACGTAACTGATCAAGTGTGAAAGATGTCTTTGTCCTGTGCTGAATTTTGCATGCAGCCATGGTGATGGCAAGGGGATGCAGTGAGATTTCCTTCCTGAGAACGAGATAATTAGAAGGCCAGAAGTTTGACCGTGCTGATTCTGCTCTGCCTCAGGAAGTAAAGCAGGCTCTTATCTCATGCCCCAGCAATGAATGTACTGTTGGCAATATAGAAGATCCCAACCAGAGAGCCCCAAACACATCCCTGTACTCACTTTTCATCCACTCTCCATATTCTTTCATTTCTCCTGTGAGATACCCAAAATGTTGGTGGATCCAATTTCCACTTCGCCACAGCAGGTCCTGGGCTCTTGGCATCTGCCTCTCATACATCTGCCTCTCACTGGGATGTTCAGTCACAACAATCTCACCAAGCTCCATCTTTTCTGGCGGTGATGGTGAAATAACTCTAAATTATAAAGAAATTACAAAATTACAATGTTTTAGAAAAGCCTTTGGGGTTGGGCTCTGCTAACCTTCAGAGCTCCGTGGTGTTCTCTATTCTCAAAGATGGGATGTTTATGGAGAAAGGATCTGCCTGATCCACTGGTGAAAGTGGTGTGTGCTGCTGCCCAGAGCAGTGGTGCCTCCTCTGGGGGATGCAGACCAGGCAGTGACACTGCTGTCACAGAGCTGTGGCACAGAGCTGCAGGGGGAAACAGGGATGTGTCAGAAGTGCCCTGCAGCATCCCACCATCACTCCAGCTCCTGATGCAGCCTTTGACAAGCTGCTGGTTCAACAGAGGACGTGACATTTGCCAAGTAACTGAGTGCTACCTGTATCCTCACCGTGCTTGGATGAGTACAGCTGCTGTGACAGCTACTGAGGAGGGAGCCTGCTGATGTTTGTCCAGCAGTGAGCTGGAGGGAAGCAATGCAAAATGCCAGTACAATAACAGAGAGCAGGGGACAAGAAAATACTAGAGGAGAGGCTGAAGTGTGTATCCTTTCTGATGTTTTGAGCTGGTGCCTTCATGTGCCACCAGAAATCTATGACACTCCCCACTCCACATCTGCCTTTGATAGACCATCAAGAGCAACCTGGGGTAGCCTCAAAGTATTGCACAGAAATCAGCATCTGCATGTGGCTTCAGACAGAGGTAAGCACGCTGGCTCGGGGCTGTGTGCTTTTTAGTTAGCAGGTGAATATTCAGCAGGAGAAGGGGTTTATGAGCCTCTCAGTTACAGTTACAGGGCTTCGTTCATTAAAAAATCCATTACAATATAAACCCTAAAGAGAAAATACACTGCACTGCAGCTTAGTGAACTACACTGCAGGTCACACCTACAAAATTGCCTCCGTGCTGCCTGAGGGAGTCTGGCATCCTCTGTGGTTTTTGCTCTGATGATTTTCGAAAAGTGTGACAGGGTTTCTTCTAGGCGTTGCCCCAAAGCGGACTGTGTTGTGAAGGGCTTGCCCGCAGTTCCGTGGAATATGGGCACCATCATGTGGTAGGAGGCTGTTTTTGGGCAGCCCAAACAGGTTGGCTGTCAGTGTTAAAGCCTGCAGCCGCAGCGGGACGGGCTGGGAAAGGATGCTTGGCTGCAGGGAAGGATGTTCTGCAGAGACGAACACTGACAGGCGGATGGCAAAAAATATCTGTGGCTCGGAACGCCCCCATAAGAAGGTCCTTGAGCAACAAAAGCTGTTTTCCCTCCTCCCCCGGCTCACAGTGTTGCGCAGCGTCTGTTCCCCAGTGCTCTGGCTCTCTCTGCCGGCAGCTCGTCCCCACGGCAGCGAGAGCCTTTGGGATGACCCCAGCGTCAGCCTCGGGAGGGATGTGCCGGCAAGGGGTGTTGTTATGTGGAACTGTATAAACTAAACCTAACCATCACTCAATTTGCTTGATCCTGAGGGAGGAAGATTATAGAAGGCATTGAGTGATCTAAAGCAAGAAACGTGGTTGTGCAAGGAGTAGATGTCCCCAGACTTCGATTCAGAGAATGGTTCGGGTTGGAAAGAACTGGAAGACCACCCTATTCCATCCTCTCTGCCATGGGCAGGGACACCTTCCATTAGACCAGGTTGCTCCAAACCCCATCCAACCCAACAGACCTTGAACACTTCCAGGCATGGGGCAGCCATAGATTTTTAGGGCACCACCCTCACAGCCAAGAATTTCTTCCTTATATCGAACTTAAATCTCTCCTCCTTTATTTTAAAATAATTCCCCCTTTTTCTATCACTCCATGTGCCTGTGCAAAGTCCCTCTCCAGTTCTCTCGGAGCCTTTTTTGGCACTGGAAAGGATCTAAGGTCTCCCCAGAGTCATCTCTAAGTTGAACAACCCCAGCTCTCTCAGCTGTCCTCCACAGGAAGCTCAGATGGCTGCAGTGGATCTCTGTAAAGGAGATTGGAACACCTCTTATGTTCTGGAAGTCTCAGGGATGCATCAATAAGGAAAGGTTAGGGGTCCATTTGCTGTGAGCAGTGCAGTACAGCTGTTACCAGCAGGGAGGATAAATACCAAATGGTTGTGTCTAAGTCATCATAGCACCTGCAAAGCTTATGGTCTTTTCAAACCTCACTAGGAAAAATTACATGTGGGTTTTACAAAGCAGAAACATGACTGCAGGGCTCCTAAACCCTGTATTTACAAGACTGCACAGCTCAATTCCCTCTGAAGCTGAAATGTGGGACCTGTGTATTTTTTAACTTCTTGTCTTTGTTCACATCATTCGACTATTGGAGTTAAGGTCAAAGTTCTCATGTTAGACCTCTCTGCAGTCAGTTCCTCTCTGTAGGAAAAACTACATCTCCAGAGAGTGGTTCATATCTGTTTTTTCTTACATACCTATCTGAGATGTGAAAAAAATGGTATCTGCCTCTCTTTTTACACTGGCTGCAGAGGGAGCGTGGTGCCTAAGCTTTTAGAGTGATATTTTCAGGCAAGAAAAATTCCAGCCTAAGAGATTCTGCCAAGGTCAACTTTGAAGTTTCTGGAAGTGGGATCTGTAGTCTCAGGCTAGTGCTTTTAAATTACTGAGCCGTCTGTAACAGGCCTGTAAGCCACATCAAGAAGGGCATCATAGTTCAGGGGCTAAGAAAAAAAATAGTGCCTCTTTATTATTCCTGTTTGCTTTCTTCTTAATGAATTGGAAGGATCCAAATCTCTGCTTGAAGGGATGGGAAGGCAACTTGGGGAATGACTGGCGTAGATGGCTGAAGAATTACCAAATTTTGGGGGAAAGGAAAAAAAAAAGAAAAAGGCTTCCATAGGTGGATAAGGTCCTGGAGTCCTGTGATGGACACAGTGATCTCTGCAGGAACTTCACCCTGGAAAACATAATGTATTTGAAGTGAGTGCCTGTCAGGCTGGTGCTCAGTGGTACAGGCTCCATGAACAACAGAGAAATCATTTGAACAATTATCTAATTAGGCCTAATGAAAACCTGAATCACTTATGCACACCTAGGGCTGGTGAGGAATTCCCTGAGAAAAGGGTCTTTTATCAGCAAACACTGATTCATCAGTGTGGTAATGAGCAGATCTGCTCCTTAAGGATATTTATGAGACTGCAGGGTAATGCCAGGGGATTAGGACTCACCTTCAGACCTACCTGTGCCTGCTCATCCCTAAACAGACACCTGCTCTAGCCTGTGTTGGAGGCACAGGATGATGACAGCAGAGAGAGGTGTATTTTTGAAGCTGCACAGAGTAAGCTTCATGTTTCTCTTTGTGCTGCTAGAGAAAGTGTTCCCAGCATAGCACCATCACAGAGCCTGCAGTGATCTGGTGGTCTCAGGAAAATAAAAAACACCATTTTTTTTGTCAGAATAGTGAGATGGTGCATGACTGGGGTGGTGGGTGATGAGTAACACTTGAGCCAGCTTTTCTACAGGGCTGCTGTTTGTGTTGGGAGCTTGGCCTTACACTGAGGTACCTGAAACCAAGCCTGGGTAATTTATCTTTCTACCTCTGTGCTGAAAGCACAGTGATCAGAAATGCATTGACTTCAAGGGATGTGGCCACACAAGGGCCTTGAAAAAGGAACAGGTTGCAAAAGCACATTTCTCTCCTAAGAAACCATAAAGGAATAGAAAAGAAATACTGTGTACAGCTAGGGGGAAAAACTTTGGGGTGGTGACAGAATGCTTGACTGGGTTGTAATGACTTTACCAAGTGAGGCTCTACCAGAGATCAGCTGATGATGTTGAAAGCAACTGAATAAAGTAGGGCATTTCAGAACAGTCACTGAGGGTGAATGCAGCACAGTTTCTGAGAATAGGTATGAAACCCTTAGTCACAGACCTTTGAAGTAAATAATAAACACCCCAAAAACAAGCAAGCAACCAAAAACACCAAACAAAACAACTCACCCAAATGGAAAAAAAATGCTCAAGTGACCTTGTTTCCTTTCACAGACACTGAAGCTGTGTTCCAGAGCAGCTCTGTCTTATTTATACAAGCACAACTACCACTAAACAGTTAGCAATCAGGATAGTTTAACATAGGGGGCTAAATATGACTCTTTTATCCTTACTTAGACTATTGGCTTTTACAATATGGTCTTGGAGTCTTCCTGTGTCTTCCTTTCCCGGTCTCTGTACTGTGTAATGCAATACTTTGCTTTGCTCCAAGGCAAAATTTTCTTTCCTATTTCTTCTTTCCCCTCTGTTGCAGCAGTATCTCCCAATCTGCCAGTGGAGGCACAGAGTTTATTTAATGGATTGTACTGGTGTCTGGGGTAGAAGCTGTGCTGACACCATTTGTATTTAGATTGTATGTACATACACAGTTACACACACGTGTGTGTGTGTGCAACCATGGAGAAGGAGGATTTGACTTCCTTGCCACTCCTGAATGCTACTTGTAGAGAGGATTTATAGAATCATAAAATGGTTTCAGTTCAAAGGGACATTAAAGATCGACTCACTCAAACCACCCTGCCATGAGCAAGGACACCTTCCCCAGGACCAGGTTGCTCCAGACCCCATCCAACCTGGTCTTGAACACTTCCAGGGACCGGGCATCCACAACTGCCCTGGGCAACCTGTTTCAGTGCTTCACCACCCTCAAAGGGAAGTATTCTTTCCTAATATCTAATATTAGGAATCTAATATCTAATATTCTTTCCTAAATCTAAATCTATTCCTCTTGACCCACTATAACTATTTAAAGGCTTGTAGTTCTATTGCCTCTCTATAGTTGACATAAACTGATGGATATCACCTCCAGGCAGATCACACAGGTGTGCCAGACATCATAAATTGGGATAGGATGGATTTCCTTCCAGAAGGGTCTATCTCATCCGTTCAGTGACGCTGAGAGTCTAAGATGTGGCTTATGAGGGTAACCATGGGTATCTGCAGGGTGAATATCTGTATCTGAGCATCTTGCCTTGACTTCCAGGGAAGAGCTGGTCAATGTGTGGATCTAGAGCATGATTCATCTCCTCCCATCCTACACAGATGAATCATGTCCCAAATTCTGTCACATTTTCTGTTTATAATGGGAAAGACAGACAGCTTAGATGCACACAGCTGCACCATGTACACATAGGGAGAAGGGTAATGAATCTCAGCTAAGTGACTATACCGAGGTTATTTGGGAAACCTGTGGCTGACTAGGGTATCAAACAAGGACACGTTCATGTTTGAACCAAGTACTTAATACATGAAGAATTTTCAAAATGCTAACTGTTTTTTTAATAATAAATGTAGTCAGATCAGGTAGATATTTTAAGACACAAAAATCCTGTTTTCCTGCATATGGTTTCAGTTATAAAACCAGAGGGAAAGCAAATAGAGAAAATATGAAATATAAAAACTGTTGCTTCTAAACAGAATGTTTTTCAAAGGTTTCCATGAGGTGTTGGCTGCTCGGCAAAGCAGACTGTAAAACAATTTTACAAGCCACATTTATTCTAAGAGCTCCACTTATTGAAGTACAATTCAAACTCTTGTTCTGCCAGCCAAGTTCCATAAATTAAACACTTGTCCAATAACACATACCTCTCCTCTTGGATTCTCTGTTTCTTTTTGGCTTTTTGTGTCTGTGTGTCTCTCTCGCTCTTTTTTTTTTTTCCTTCGCCAGTGGAAACAAAAAGAGTTTGCTTATTTTAGGAAAGGATTTAAGAAGCAGAGCAGTAAAAGTAAAAACAAGTCAAGGAAAAAGAAAACAGGTCAACTGACTAAAATGAGACTTTGTTTCATCATTTTGCATTTTGGTGACACTGATTTGAAACTAGGGCTAAATCCATGGTGTGAAGCTGTGTGATGTCAAACATCTAACTAAAGTAGTGCCTCTGGGCATTCAGAGGAACCGACTAGGTCACCTGGCAGCTAAGAAGGAAGGTCAGATGTGTGTCTTGCCTTCAGAGAGAACCCAATCTCCCTCTCTTCCCTAGAGTATTGTGGCCTTAGAGATGGGACCATCATCAGGACCAGCTTTTTCTTGCAAGGACAGGTGTGAGATATTTTCAGATAGCCATCTGACTGACCTGGAGCAGGAAGGGGTCCACAGATATGTCAAGGAAAAGCCCTACCAGTAGCGCTTCTGGGTTCACTGTGCCTTTCTTTTCCAACCTTTTTCCCTCTTTCTGTCTGCCCTCTCCCCTGCTCACCTGCAGCTCTTTGTGCTCTTTCATTTTGGTCCAGAGCCTCATGTCCAGGCTGTGTCTAAATCTTGAAGATACTTTCATAGAATCCTAAAGGTTGGAAAAGACCACCAAGATCATTGAGTTCAAACTTTGACTAATTCCCATCTTGTCACCCAGACTGTAGCACTGATTGCCACGTCCAGTCATTCCTTCAACACCTCCAGGGATGGGGACTCCACCATTTCTCTGGGCAGCTCCTTCCAATGCTTAACACCCTTTCACTGAAGAAGTGCTGTGTCCTCTCATCCTGTTGCTTGTTCCCTGGGAGCAGAACCCGACCCCCCTGCTCCCCCCTCCTGTCAGGGAGGTGCAGAGCCAGAAGGTCCCCCCTGAGCCTCCTTTTCTCCAGGATGAGCCCCCCCAGCTCCCTCAGCCTCTCCTGGTGCTCCAGCCCCTTCCCCAGCTCCGTTCCCTTCCCTGCACACGCTCCAGCCCCTCCGTGTCTCTTGTCTGAGGGGCCCAGCAGAGCCCCCAGCACTGGAGGTGCCTCAGCAGGGCCAGCACAGGGGACGGGCCCTGCCCTGGGCCTGGGACACACCATGGCTGGCACAGCCCAGGGGACATTGGCCTCTGGGCACACCTGGGCTCATGTTTAGCCAGTGGTAAACATGAGCTGCATGTCTTTGTTTTCAGAACCAGTCATTTCTCTTTCTCATCAGGAGGGAAAAATTAACTTCTACATCTCATAACACTGCCTCTACTTGCTGGAAATATTTCTAAAGATCCTCTCTTTTGTTACAAAGCTTAGATGTCTTAACGTGAGCTCCAATGAAATTAATGCCTTCTTTAATCCAGAGAGTAGTGAGGTGGGAATAATACAGCAAGAAACTGGACAATATCTCTGCTTTCTTTTTAATTCACAGTGGAAACTTGGGTAAGTCAGCTACTGAATGTCTCTCATCAATTCAGAGGTGACCTCTTAAATGAGAATAAATCCTTTTAACTCCTATAGAGATTTGGGGTCTTATGCTGTAAGGCTTGAGTGTGACAGACGTGAGCAGTCAAATGTGAATCAGTTTGGAGCTGCCAGAGAAATTACTGTTCTTTGTTGAAAGCTCCCTTCTGCTAGCCTGAGATACCGTAACTGATGGGTGTGAAAGAGAGGACAGGGAAGGAAACGTGCCCTTAGGACATTTCAGTGTGGGAGAAGGCAGGTTTAATTTAGGTTCTACTGAAGGTCCTTTTAGACAGCCTGTTCGTGTTGCAGTAAGGTTGGAACAGCTGCTGTGGTCAGTCTCAAAGGCTGAAGACTGACCAAAAGGCAGTAGGGATATCAACTCCCTCAGAGACATGGTGTTTGAAGGTGATGATTCTTTCTCAAACTGCTCACCCAATCTACAAGAGCTCAAAGAAGGCTTTGAATGAGGAATTTTTGTTGGTTTTCTATGTGACTGCTTATGTGATGCCATAAGGTGTCCTTGCTCCCTGGGCAAGGTAGGGTTGGAGCATCCATGTCTCCATCACTGACTTGTAGGGCAAGGTGGCAGGTGATTTGCAACACTTGTGGTCCAAGTCCAAAAGCATACACAAAGCATACGCTGAGAAACCTTGTCAACACTATGAAAAGCTATTTGGTTGCTAAACCTGTAAACTCTTCATCTGGGATTAGATATCCTGGATAAACCATGGGGAATTGGCAAAAAGAATTCGTTTCGGTGTGAGATACGGTGCTGGTTTTTTCCTAGCTTAGTTTAACAAGGGTTTGCTTGTAAATATTTTAACTGCAGGAACAATCACAGGCTGATCCAGCTGAACTCTGGACTGTCTTTAACAATGCATGGTAAACCACAGACTGTGAAATGCTGGGTGCTGTTCACAATGAATAAAAATGTCACAGCTTGGCCAATATTTGGTTAAATCTTAAAACAAAACATACAGCATTTTAATATGGTAAGCGTAGAGGCATTTCTCCATATAGTTCACATCACTTGCTCTTTATTAGAAAGTTAATGGGGATTTTCTTTTTGAGATAGCAACAATTTATCATGTGTTTCCCTGGTAACTACAACACCGTGAACCTTCCTTGAAAACTCCATTGGGATTCCTGCAATGTTTGTGAGCATAATGAGTGGTAAGTGAAAGGCAAACCCATTGAATCACTTTGTTTTAAATTCTTGGCAGAGGCATAATTTCCCACAGTTCATAAACATTTACAAAAAAAGGAGTTTACATGAAGAAAAACAGTTGTTTTTATCACTCAGATCAAAGAATACATTTATCTGGATGTATGGATGCATTTTCAGCCAGCTTTAGAGAATCTCAGGTGACAATCTTTAAGAAGCTTCACAGACTTAATGCGGAACCTTTGAAGTCTGCAGCTTTGCTCACCTGAAAACACAGACATCACTTCTGCTCTCTGTTCTGCATGAGTCTGAAGTTTGAACTTCAAAGATTATAGACGACAGGACAAATTTCCCAAGCTGTTAACAGCATTGGAACTTACCCACTGGAATAAAAAGGAAAAGTGGGGCATGTTGCAGGATACTCAAGGCCAGGTTTGATGGGGCTCTGAGCAGCTCTGGTCTAGTGGAAGGTGTTCCTGTCCATGGCCAGGGGTTGGCACCTGAAAAGCTTTAAGGTCCTTTCCAAACCAAACCATGTAGGATTCTGGGATCTGAGGTGGCAATCTGGCTGCTTGTGTGCTAGGTGATTGGTATTCATGCACTGGAAAAATGGTCTTACAACGTTTGGAAATGCAATGGAGAGATTTGCCTGATGTTAATGATCTTTTTATCAGACCTAAGATGGAAGAGATGGAGGTGACTGGGGACTACTGAGACTCCTGGCAGACCCTGATACTTCTCCACAGCCTGTGCTTCCCTTTCTTGCAGCAGCCTGAGCCTAGAGATTATGTGATGGAGTCTGGCTGTCAACTCAGGTTTTATTCCTCTGTAGTTAATAGAATATCACTTATATAAGCAAGAGAAGGGTCATATCCATCAATCTCAGTGGCGCTGCTCTGGATTCATGTTGTTGTACATAGAAAATATTTCTGGTGCTTTTTGCCAGTGGGGACTTGTTTACTGCAGGATGGAGCAAGGTTTCTCTTGCTCTTCCTTTTGTGGAGGATTGGGAAGGGTGTGCAGAACAACCCCATTCCTTAACAAAAACCTCTAACAAGAAAAAAATTAAAATGGGTATTATTATTTAAATTTAGACCTTTCCAAATGTTTGATTTTGCTTTATTCTTTTGAGAAAAAAAGCAATATTGTATATTTTCAATATCACACATTTAGGTGTGCCCTGTGTGCTGTAGGAGCACCGAGGACACTGCTGGCTCCTGCTGAGGCTGCCTTGAGTTGTGTCAGGTGTTGTCCTGGGTTCAGCCTTCCCCACAGATGCAGAAGGTGTTATCTCCTGGTTCCAAACATGCTTTTGGCCGAGGACTTCACCTAACACCAGAACCTGCCTTTTGTTTTCTGGAGATTGCCTGAGTTACTGATAAGAAACAGGCTCTGGTTTAAGATTTGTAAAATTCAGCATAGCTCATCCCAGTTTATTGATTTATTTTCTTTCACACCGAGGACATTTTTTACCAGTTTCTCTTGGCTGTAGTGGGAGATGGGATCAGTGGATGCCTAGTTCATAGCTAACATTAGGAATGGGGTTAATATTCCTTGTACAGGGGATAAATGAGACTAAAGTCTATGCCACTGTGCGTTTTAGCTGAAACATTGATGTTTGTGAGGAAAGGGAAGGGAGGGAAAGAAGAAAGAGCATTTTGCCAGACCTCCTTCTGTGTATCATTTGCAAGTGTGAGTACTGTGAACAACCCAGCCAAGGGCTTGGAGATGTGTTCAGGTTGGGCTTCCAGAGAAAAAACATTTGGACATCCAGGATTGGGTCAATGTTTGACTCATCCAGAGGAAAGGAAAGGAGGGAGTGGGATGTGGGGAACAGATTAGAATTCGAGTTTGTGAAACAGGGAAGCAGACACAAAGTCATAGCCAGTTTCTGCAATTAACCCTTAATTTTTCAGATGGAAAGAGGTGGAAATAGTGATATTGGTGTCTCTGGTTAGATACCCCCAATTTCACATTGTGAGTAACACTGGGTTGACTCCCACATCTAGATGGGTGAACCAGTCTGGGGATCACTTTTAGAGTAAGGAGAGTGCATTGCCTGAGGCTGAGGGTTAGTTGCAAGTGCAGAATTGATTCCGAAAAACATGGAGGCAGGTATTGCAAATTTAAAATTTAAACTTATTTGTTAAACACTTTTTAAATTAAAAAAAAAATCAAAATTTTAGACTTTGTTCAGGCCAGATATGTTCATGTACCATTTGTTTGTTCGATTTTTTTTAAATGTTGTATTCTTAATTTTTGTTTAGCGGTATGAGCATACAAGAAGATAGAGTTCAGAAGGGGTTGTGAACATTAAATGAATTGCTGTGGAATGATGGTTAGGGTTGAATTTTGTTCACCCCATGGAGGAAAGCTGTATGTTGCTCTCAGATGATTTGGTTGCCTTATTTTGAGTTTTTTCTTGGTTTGTTACTTGGCACAGGCTGGCCTTTGATCAGGGGTAACCTCCATGAAACTGGTGGCTACAGAGCTACAGTTATTTTCAAATTTGCAAGTCCTGTGATGGAGAATATTGATATCTCTTTATTTGAATACTTTAAGCCAAATGCCTTTCTCATTCTATATGTTATTGTTCAAGTTATTTTTATAGGATCTGAAAGATGCATTGCAGACCCTTACAGCTGAATTTTGACATGTTGGTGAAGGAAAACACAGTTTGCATCAGCTTGTTTTACTCACAGTAAATTTTCAGACAGAGGAATATGCCTTATCTATGGCCAAGGTTAGGTTTAGCACTAGGTCCTATTGTAATGCTAAAAATGCAACATTTTGTTTCAATGAAGGCTTCCAGTTATGTGTAGGAAACATCTAACTAGTGTGAGCTTGTTTAAATGCTATACTTTTAAGCTTTGTGTGACCCTGAATGCTTTCTCCATAGCCAGTGTTTGGGTAATATAGGATTTATGAGACCAAAGGATGCTTGATGAGGCTTATAATATAAATCTGCCAGTTGTACTGAGTCCAGTGCAAAGGTTGGGTTTAGTTTGGAGGGTCACGAAAAGTTGATTTGGAAAGCCAGAGGTTTAGCTGCAGCTTGACTGCTGCAAAGAGAAGAGCCAAAGGCTGCTTCCACTTGTTTTGAATCCCTCGGTCTGAACCTCATCTGGAGCCAAAGGTGGGATTAGACTTGGGGTCAAGATGCACCCAGGGGCCCTTGTTATGGACCAAAATACCTGCTCTGGGATTTCCTGTGTTTCTAGGAAGAGCTGAAATGCTATGGTGATGTAGTGAGTGAAAGAAACACACTTTAAATAATGTTGCCCTTGACAATAGATATGTCATCTCTGTCCCATGACTGTGTTTTCCATGGCAATAGTGTGAGCCAAATCCCATGGCTTATCCCCATGCCCCATCATGAGTAAATACTGTTTTCTAGGCAGGATTATGCATGATAAAGCAGAAGCTACCTCAGAAGCTATCAGAGAGATTTTAGCCAATATTTTAGAGCATCTTAGCCAAAAAACCCCCAAACCATTAAATAGTGATGTATCATTTAGTTTTGTGCTGCAAGAGAACAAAAGGTTAGATCTCTTTCTTTCCTTGGATATAAAAGAATAATTTTAGAGACAAAGATGCGTTTTATTGCTAAAAAAGCAGTTTCAGGTCCTTCCACATCTAGCAGTAACAGCTGTATTTAGCAAAGTACTTTGTCAGAAGAAAATAAAAAAAGATCAAATGCAGAAAGGGAAAATCAAAGAGTTATAGTCTGCATGTTGTAAAGCCTAGTTTAGCTAAATTCAGTGATAATTTTTCAAAGGAGAAAAGTACCACAATAAAACATTTATTGTGTTTTTGTACTTGTTTTTGTTCCTTTGAGAAAAATGAAACAGTTTTAAGACTCATTCAACACTAATTTTTCTTACTTTTTCAGTTCAAGCATTAAAAAAAAGAGTTAGTTATTCACACAGTTCTCATTATAGATTTTATTAGAGGAAAAAATTGTAGCTTTCTGGATGGCCTGACCCAGTACCATTCAAGAAGACATCATGTGGTATAAATGGACATTGGCAAGGTCCTAAGTAAGTATGTGAATGATTAAAGAAAACCAGATATTTGGAAATTAAACGAGGAAAGAAAAAAAATATGAGTGTGAAAAGCCCACGTGTGGGGACTAACTCATCTACATGCCTTGTGCTCAAACCCATTTGGTGGAGAATTGTTGAGGCCCGAGGCACAAAAAAATATGTTTGGGCAGCAGAAGCCAACTTAGAGGCTGTGAAGTGATTTGTTTCTATTCCCTTGTATCAATTTAAATGGTCAAATCAACTTTACAGCTCTGAAATAATCACAGTTGGGAGTTTGTGTGAGTTCAGGATGGCGTAACTGTATGTTTTGGACACGATAGGGAAGGGAGAAGGAACATTTGCAGCCAATTTGCCAACATGTTCCTCAATTGACATATCAACATGTTGGTTGAGGTAATGGGAGAGATAAGTATTTTAAGTTGTGAAAGCGTAAGAAGCTGGGAGTCTGGAAAAGGGAATTATTTTTGAAGTTCAGCAGGCATTTATAACCAGACACAAAGGATGGGGTGGGGGGACCTTGGGCACTGCTGCTCCTGCCTTGTATCCTGACTCACACTGGAGCCTTCTGCTCCTGAGACATGAACCCATGTCATGACTTGGTGCAAGGGAGTTTTGATTCTGGAGAATGGACACGCACAAGGCAGAGGGCAAGTGACCTGTGGGTTGCATCGAGCCTGTCAAAATATTAGTCGAACCTGACAGCTCCTTCTCCCTGATTCCCATCCCAGGGTGCAACAAGCCACAGCTGCATGAGCTGCTCCACCACTACCAGCAGCTGACTCCTGGCTGCTCTTGTCCTGGGACGAGACCCGCTCAGAAAATAGTTCTTTGTGGTTTTCTGGCCAAAGGTGGAAAAATGCCTAGTTTTTAAACTGAGCTGAAAACGAAGGAGACAAAGGGGAGAATGATGTTATTATTAAGCTTTCATGCAGAAATGTGAATGCCCGAATACTCTGGTCCCCACAGAGCTGGTAGAAGATCAGGATGTGTCCAAAGCTCCACCATTTGAGACTCAAAGACATGAAGTCCCTGTTCAAGCTCTGCTGAAGTCAGAGGACACATGGATTGCTCTATGGTCCTGTCTGGATCAGGGACTGGAACAAGGCCACCTACTGAGCTGAAGCTTTTAGCTTTTCATCAGTTTAAAACTAATTGATATGAATAATGATAGTGATTGGTTTGTAGTTCTTGCCTTTGGCTATCAACAGAGCTGCTTAAAAAATTGCAATCTTCACATGACTACAGATATCTCAGCTGTGTCACTGAACTCAAGGGCAGCAAAACCTCCAGGGATTTATTAGCACAGAGAAACTTTCCCTGCTTCTGAAAGCCTCTTAACAGTAATATATGCAGCATATACTTTCTCTTACCTCTGTAGTTTCTAATGGTTCTTCCATTGCATAAGGCCTCAGTCAGCCCTGCATATAATCCTGTCCTATCCTTGGAAAGGTGTGTGATGTGCTTTGTTTCCCGTTTTACAGATGGGAGCCTGAGAGTGGGACCATGTTTGCTTGTGATTATGGAAGTATCTGTAATCACACTCCTTAACTGTCAATGCTATTTTCCAATCTGTGTGTGTGCAGTCTGAAGTCTTTTGGAAGCAGCAGGAGGCAGAAAGGCCCCACAATAGGGAAAAGTAAGCCATATAACTCTAAGTAGATGTAAGGACTAATGCCCCAATTTTGACCTATTCACTTCAATATCTCTATGACTCCGTCCTTCCCTCTGCAGTGAAGTGGGAATCACACTGGTGGGAGCTTGAGGGATCAAGGAAAGAGGTGGGGGTTTAAAGAGCTATTCAAAGCTTTGCCTCTGTTCTAAAAACCCCTTCACCGAACACTGGGATGTGTCTGCTGCCTGATGTCACATGATGGCCCAGTGACTATTTGACATCCCAAAAGGGGCTCTGATACAGAATCACAGAATGGTTTGGGCTGGAATGGACCTTAAAGACCATCCAGTTCCAACCTCTTGACGTGGGCAGGGACACCTTCCACTAGATCAGATTGCTCCAAGTCCTGTTGAGCCTGGCCTTAAACACCTCCAGGGATGGGGCTGGGCTTGTGGTATGAGCTGCCATAGTTAAACCCTTCACCTTAGGTGATCCTACAATGGGTGGGCTGATGAGTGTGAGTTCTTTCCTCTCTGCCCCTTCAAACTGGGACCCAGAGCTCCTCTCCATCCTTACTGGCTGTTTGTCCAACAGTCTGACCATAAGCCCTGTCCCTCCTGCAAGACTGTAACTGTGTAGAGAGCTTATTTCTGTATCATGGCTAAAGTACCTGATAAATTTATAGAGGCCAGCATGGGTAAATATCCCACAAAAGCCCTATTTTAGAAGATTATGTGGGTTTAAGTGTTCAAGCAGTCTCATGTGAAAAACAGAGTTTCAGGTATTTCAGTGTTGCTATTGGTTAAATGGGTCTTTATTGTGCTATTGAAATACTTGAATCACCACTTGAGCTAAATGAAAGCTTACTGTGTGCACATATAATTGTTTTTCTTGCTACCTATTACTTGATTGGGGTTGAGTAAGGTTAGCAAAGGCATTAAATTAATTTTCTTGTAAAGTTATGCATTATGAAGTAAGAGGTATAAAAGTTACATTATACATGGCAAATGTCTTGAGGGTTTGCTTTATAGACTTGCTTATATTTTTATTTTAATGATTATTACTTTCTTCGTGTCATTCCCACTTTTGAATCTCCATACTCATTACATTTTTATTATCTCTTTTATAAAATAAATGGCAGCAAATCAGACAATTTCGCTCTTGAAATAAACAGATCCAAATATATTTCTTGATAAATTAAATGTCGTGGTTGCAAGAGGGACATTTCCAAAGTCACTAAGCTGAAAGTGAAGCCAATTAATAGCTGACCTTTCATTTTTATGGACCGTGGCATGCAGTGCATCCATCTGACTTGGCATATTTGAAATTATCCAAGCGATAGCTGAAGTGCATTGAAAAATACATCAGTAAAACTAGTGCTCATGGAAGGCAACAGATCAACAGCCTGAGAAATCAAATCCTTGCAATCAAATCCTTGCAAGCCCCACTGAGGTAATTTTTCAGTCTTTCTCTTGAGTTCAGTGGGTTCTGGGTGAGAGTCTTTGTCACCATAGCACATACAACCTTTTCAGGGCCTAAGAAAACTTTAGACAGTGATTGTCACTGTGGATCTCAACTGATGCATATTCCCAAGTATGCTGTGAGATCTGTAGGTGGAAGGTGCTGCCATGGAGCAAGAGAAATCTGCTTACAAAGCCCAGAAAGTTAAAGAGGTGAGAAGACAAAATCAGGGGACAAAACAAAGTCATCAAGCAACCTGAAGAAGAAAAAGAAGAATAAAACAACTCTGCCTTAGCTGGCACGTGTCCAGACACAGTCACTCATGCCAGCATTAGGGAAATTTCATGCCTGGTGAAGCTATGGATACCCATTATTGCCTCTATCACAGCCAGTTTCACTGGCTAAAGAGACAAATGGAGTGAGGAAAATGTGCTCATGGACAACTCTGTGATTTGGTAGCTGTTGTACCCCAGTTAAAGGAGGGATTTATATCTTTTTAATCACCAGAGAAACTCCTGTCAATATACAGCTGAAGTGGGCTAATTAGAGTAAGAAAAGCAACAGATTTCCCTCTGAACTCTAACATAACACCTATGCAGATAAAAGATCTAAATCTAAGTATGAGGATTTGTAGGGATGAAGTGACCACTTATTCTGGATATAACATCCAAAGAGAATTGGGCTAAGACAAGAGAGAAACTGAACACAAGTGAATGTGGGAAGGAATCAGCTATGAGAGACAGCCACTGGCTGTTCCTTCATCTATTTCCAGTCTCTCCCCACTTGGATGCTCCTCTTTGCTTGTGAAGACTGGCAGTTCTTTGCCCAAGTAAATATTGGATTGAAATTTCTACTGCTTTGGACCATTGGCAAAAATAGGAGTCAGATTCCTTCTTCACACACGAGGTGAGTTTGGTTCAGTGTCAACTGTGATCTTGGGTACATTCATTCTGGTTTTTTTTTTTTTTAATTTCTGTTTATGGAGTCTCCTAAATGCTTTGGGAGGTTTGAAATGTCTCACCAGGAACAAATGACTTTTCTGGAGTGCTGAAGAGACATCCAAGGCTGAGTTCCCTGGGAGAGGATGCCTGACAGGGAAGTGTGGTGGTCCTGCTCTTTTCTTCTCTGTCCTAGTCTTGGTTCTAGAAAAGGCTGCATTTTGGGCATGGAGCAACACCAATCTTTTGTGCTTTGTAAATAGTGTCGATTTTATGTGTAAAAAAGTGAATTCAGAACAGAAGGTGTAGTCATTGTAATCTTAGAATATGTTCAGCAAATGGTATCTTACCTGAACTGCTCTCCTTAAGCATAGGAGCAATCTCTTTGGATATATGGCAAGAAACATCTGGGCCAGAGGTCTCCTGGCTGCAATAGTACAGAGCTCTGGACAGACTGAATCACTCTTCTGAAGGGTAGAAAAGGACGTGGTAGATGTGGGGGATCTTTCAAAGAACCAAGAAAAAGCATGTCTCTTGCAGAATCATAGTATTACAGTATGTTTTGGGTTGGAAGGGACCTTAAAGACCATCTCATTCCAACACCCTGCAGGGACAACTTCCTCTAGACCGGGGTGGTCCAAACCTCATCCAACCTGGCCTTGAACACTTCCAGGGATGGAGCACAGGAAGTAGGAGCTTAACTTGGATATCTGCAGTACAAGTGCAATTACTCTTCTTAAACTTGCTGGTGAAAGGTCTAGAAAATATGACTTATGAGAACAAGTGAGAGAGCTGGACATTTTTAGTCTGGAGAAAAGAAGGCTCAGGAGGAACCTCATTGTTCTCTATAACTACCTGAAAAGAGGTTGTAGTGAGGTGCTGGTCAGTTTCTTCTGCCATGGCTCAAGGGAAAGGGTGAGAGGAAATGGCCTTAGGTTGTGCCAGGGGAGGTTCAAGTTAGATACTAGAAAAAAATGTTTTCACTGGAAGAGTGGCCAGGCTTTGGCATAAGTTACCCAGGGAGGTGGTGGGGTCACTGTCTTTGGAAGTGTTCAACAGGCATCTAGATCTAATCCAGGCTCACTGGGAAAATGGGGCAGTGGTGGTAGTGAGACTAATTGCCTTGATAGAAATAAGTGAATTGAATGAAATTAGCATAGAGGTGTGAACTGTAAAAACGTAGCATTTGGTAGTGATTAGGTTTTTGGTGTCTTCCTTGCTCAGCTGACCAGGTTTGCCTTGTATTCTGCTTGTGTTTTCCCATGTTTGTGTATCAATCTTTTCTTTTGTTCCGTATTTAAATCCAAAACTCTCTTGGAGCAAGGCCATCTTTTTCTGTTGAGTGTGTGGAACATCTAGCCCAGTGGGATTTATGATTAAGGCTTCCATAAGGAACACAATATGAATAATAAGAATAATGTGAATAACACTAGAGAATATAAGCTTTACACATAACATCTAACATAAATCCTATATCTAAAAATAGAGAAGCAAGAGAGAAGTTCAAATTAATTAAAAGTGATTTTTTTTTTTTGGTCAGTGGAATTTGCAAGTGGATGGGGAACAAATTTGAACAAATTAGCATATTCCCTTATAAATTTTCGAAACAGGACTTTTAGGAAATAAATGTTGAACTGTGACCATCTCTGCTACTCCATAGGAAACCCCCCCAAAATGCATGTTAAGCAGGATGACACTAATGATGCGGTCGTTTTGAATTGTCTTGTTGTAATTTTGCCTAGGGCAGAAGGGAAGGCTTAAGGATCTGGTGCCTTGTAGGGTGGACAAAACAATGTTTCTTTGTAACAATTCTATTGCTGTTGGAGAGGGTGAAGAGACATTGTGAACCAAAAATCCCTTAAATGGGGTTTAAAGTGATGAATAGCTGTGGTTACTGGAAGTGAGAATTTATGGAGCCATTGACTATTGCTGCCAATCCTAATGATAATTGTTTCATCAGGTAGTGTTAATTGCATGGTGGTAGAAATTTCTGTGTTGAACATGGAGCTGGATGCACTGTAATATTCTGCACGAATGCAGAACCAAGAGATAATATTTTCAGAGGTAAATAGCATCCTGAGTTCACAAAGAGACTTTGATCCAAGTTATACCCTGCAGGAACGGGGAGAAACTTCAGTTAAAGAAGTGTGTAATACTATTCTTTTTTTGTGGAGCTTTCTGTATATTTTAGAGTCATGGAATAACAGAATGGTTTGGGTTGGAAGGGACCTGAAAGATCACCTGGTTCCAATCCTTTAACATGGGCATGGACACTTTCCACTATCCCAGGTTGCTCCAAGCCCCATTCAATCTGGCCTTGAAGACTTCCAAGAATGGGGCAGCCACAGCTTCTCTGGGAAACCTGTACCAGGGCCTCACCACCCCCACAGTAGAGAATTTCTTCCTAATCTCTAAACTAAATATCTCCTCTTCCATCCTGGAACCATTCCCCCTTGCCATAGACTCACAGAATGGTTTGGGTTGGAAGGAATCTTAAAGACCATCTCATTCCACATCCTGCCATGACCGGGGACACCTTCCACTTAGACCAGGTTGCTCAGAACCCCATCCAGCCCAACCTTAAACACCTCCAAGGAATAGAGAGGCTGCAACCTTTCTGTCCTGTTCCTCCATCCCTTGTCCCAAGTCCCTCTCCAGCTCTCCTGGAGCCCCTTGAGGCTCTGGAAGGGGCTCCAAGGTCTCCCTGGATCCTTCCCTTCTCCAGGTGAACACCCCCAGCTCTCCCAGCCTGGCTCCAGAGCAGAGGAGCTCCAGCCCTTGGAGCACCTTTGTGGCCCCCTCTGGACTCTGTCCAACAGGTCCATTTCCTTTTGTATGTTTTGTTGTATATGTAAAGAGCAATAGGGTTAGGTGAGTACCTGTCACAAGGGTTGTGCACCCTGTGCTATAACCAGCAAGGGCTGGGTTTGGAAGGGGGTAGGACAATGGCAATGATATTCCAAATATTCTTTACCCTCAGCTTGACAACTAGATATCCACTAAAATATTCCCAGGCCATTTTTACTCATTTCTTTAGAACAGTCTTCCTTGCCAGGATGCAGAGAGCAGTACATACATGCTTTCTGCAGCTGCCACTTTATATACGGAATTATTAAAGCTGATAAAGTCACCCATTATTTTTTGCATGGTGGAGAATACAGGTGTTTTTCCGCACAAAATGTTCACATGACACAGCAGGAGTAGCACTCTAAGCCTAAATGGCATGCACTTGGTTATCTGATTTTTGCACATTAATCTTGCTAAGATGTCTGTTAACACAAACCTTACTAATTAATGTTCCTTTAGCATCTGCAAATGCATGATTCATTTTTTTAAGGAAACTGGAAGACCACAGAGTATTGTATTATGAATCATAATATCAATGACATTTGAAGATGTACAGTAACTTAGCTGGTAAATGATACAGGGTTGTATAACCCTCTAACCTCTCACCAACAAAAAAGTCTTATTTCTGCTACATCCACTTTTGTTTATGTGCTTTGACAATTACGGCTGTAGCAAGACTTTGGCAAATGTTTTTATTTAAATGTGTTTTCCTAAGGAATAAAAAAGGAATTCCCACTCAAAATAAATGCCTAAAAAGACATAGAAGTCCAAATAAGAGACCTTAGACTTCATTTTTAGTTAATGGAAATACACAGGTAGCTCCAGAAGGTAAATCATCTAATCATAACCCAAGAGAATTCACATCAAACCATTTTGCAAACAGCAACATTGAAACAAGCTCAAGTTCAAAGCTATTTATACCAAAAAAGTGAGCACTTAAAGGACTTTAGGCATTCATTCGCTCTTTTTATTTTGGATGGGAAATAGCAAGGAGGCTATTGTCTCTGTTTTGGCATATCTGAGTCCAGTGAATGCGTCAAATATGTGCTGTGGCCCTGAAATTTAAGCCTTTATTTCCATTCCAAAGGGATCTGTAATTTTAAAGTAAATGGACAAATTTCTGAGTATTTGTCTTACAAAGCATCTTCCAGTCTGAATTGATTTATTGCTTGCAATAGCACTGGTCATCAAAAGATATGAACCTAATTAATAAGGATCAAGCCTCCACTGATGGAAAATGTGCACAACAAAAATGATAAATATTGTACCAAAAGTATGAAAAGGTATTTAAATATCACCACCATGCATTTCTACACAAAATCTTAAAAATTATCTGCAGATGTGGAGGAGCAGAACTTAGTAGAGACCATGGACAGAAAAGGATGTACATTATCATAATTTTTTCTCAAAATGGTTGGAGTTAAGACTCCTGCGGACAGTATTAACCACAGACATACAGCTTAAACCCTCTATTAGCAATATTATCTTAAACCTCATGAGTTATTTATTGCTGGTAATGTTTTTAGCAAAAGGACTGATTAGCTGTTGGAGCAAACTACCAGGGGAAGAAGTAGATCCCTCTTCTCTTGAGGTCTTCATCTCAAAACTGGAAGTCAACATTGCTAAGCTCAAAACAGCAGCTATAGGATGAAATTTACAGTCAGTATTACATGGTCTGAATGCTGAAATGTCCTGTCTGGCCTGAGCATTTATGCATTTCAGTGTTTCTAAAGTACCTACAGATCCTTGAATAAAAGACACAACTGGAAGTACAACATATTTTATGGGAGAGCTCCATCTGCTTTATGGGGAGGTATGGGAAACCTCACACAGTTGCACAGCGAGCTCAGGTACATGCACATTTTATTAAACTCATCACAACTTTCAGCCAAGTGGGTGCCTAGACATAAATAAACAAGGGCAGACCAGCTTTACTAAAATACATATTTTTCTCACTCTGACAGGCATGCAAGGGGCCGCAACCGCCTGTGTCTCGAGGACAATTTTAACAGCAAGACCTTTCTCCTCAGGGGACTGCTCTCACTTTTTCATTTAAAAGGGGAGAAAAGAAATCCAATCCTAAACGTATGATGATTTTATTATGTGAAACCCAATAGGAAATGAAGTAAGAATACCAGGCTGCTTTCAGTTGGGCAGTTTCCTAGCAAGGGATTTTGTTTAAAGTTGGGAGCGGGGCAGCTGTGCTGGAGGCTCCCTTCCCTCTGCCAAAACATCAGGACCTCTTTAATTGCTGAAGGTTGTTGGGTGAGCTGGGTGGTGCAAAAGGTAGAGCAGCCTTGATAGGAACTCCTGAACTTTAATCCAGGCTCTGCTGGTTTGGAGAGGAAGGCTCCATTGTAGAAGTAAAGGAAAATAAGCCCTCTGAATGACTGCAACAGCTTCTGGTTGTGTCTGTTAGTGTGCACACAGGGATGCATGAGTGTGAGTGTGTGGGAGAGTGTGTGTACATGTGTATGTGTGTGTGTGTGTGAGAACACTATAAGCAAGCCAGCCAAATTCCATCTTCATGGACAGTTCAATGGAAAGTTAGCTTGAAAATGTAGTATATCATATTTCATGAATTTAATAGGGTTTTCATGATTTTACAAAGTGCTTCAACCAGACACTCATGGCTGGAGGCTGCACAGCAGGAGACCTAAAACACTGCATCTGTGTTTTTCAACTCTTGCCAGAATCCATTGAATTTGATCCGGAATGACTATGCATCTTTGGAATGTACATTCACTTTTCTCTTGCCTTATCCAAATAAAAAAGGGAGATGGCGGGGGGAGGGAGAAAAGAGTCCTATGAGAATTCCATATGGAAACACTAAACTAGCATTATAAAGGATTTCCTATAAACAAAATTATAGTCACAAATTTTGGACTCGGACCACATTTGAAACAAAGGGCCCTTTGTCTCCCTCTTTTTAATATATTATTTTATCTATGTTAACACACACATCTTTTTTTATGGATATAGATAAACAGACGTACACATATACACTCATGCAAAAATGAATGTATATATTAGTTTGAAGTCCATTTGCAATCTCTCTTAATTTTTTTTTTTCAATTGCTGAACTCCTAACAAGAGCAAACTTTAATCGTTCTGTGCACTAAATCCCTTGAAAATAAATATCCAGGGCAACTTCAAAAGCCCTTAATTAGAAGCACATGTGTGGTGTTACAAATTTCTGGCTGAGGCGGCTGAGTTGTAATTTAACGTTATGATCTGCCATAAATATTATCCATAATGAGCAGACTTCATGTTACACTTCTGTACGTCAGATAACTGCAATATTTTGTGTCTGCTTTTGTTCAATCACTGAGTCTTAAGTGAAGTTTAAAATTAGAAAGAAAGGAAGAAACAAAGAACGAACCAGTCTTCCCAGCTGAATACTTCTGTCCTAGCTGTAAAGAGGACTATTGATTTTACTGTTTTCTTTGTTATAGTTTAAAAATGTGGTAAACAGATAATAACTTGGAGGCGATGGGTGAAGGGGAATAATAAGTACTGGAGGTTGGTGTGGTGATGGATTGTTTTGCATAACTTTCTTAAAGAAGCTTCCTGGAATATGGACTGTGTTCCCCACTCCCCCCCAAAAATCCTGAACCCTCATGGATCATTTCTACATGAGAATCTAAACAGTTTCTGCCCCTGTGTTGTACCTGACCCAAGTCTGTCATACTGCAGAAACTTGATGGTCGAGGATAAAATTTTCTATGTTAATTTTAGGCAGTTTGTGAATTGTTTTTGCAGCCTTGGCATAGACTGTGGATGATGGATTATATGTACATGTATATGTGTGTAAGGAGGGGTGGTAATGAACCACCCAGTAAATTTACAGTGCAAATATGCAGCTGTAAGGATTATGCACTGGTTGCCTAAATGTGTGTGAAACAAGGCAAAAATAGAGTGGGGTTATGGAACAAGTCAGGAGCCTCATGACTCGTATATAAAGAGGCAGTTTGGTTTGGACTTCAACCAACCACATGGTCTGCATGGTTTTTGCCTTTCAGAGTGCCCAGGGACAATGTACCTATCTAAAAGGACAAGCTTTATCTGGTGTTTTTGATTTCATGTGTCTGAGTGTTGCCTTGACAGTCTGTTCATACTGCCACAATCATATCTTATTGTTCAGCCTGGAGAAAAGAAGNTATGTGATTCTTTTATCCTGAGTCAAGGTGTAGGACTGCTGCTCACTTCTGAGTTATCTCTCCTAGACTGAAGAGCAGAAGTCTTTGCGTGTCCTCAGCCTACCTTCCATCCACCAGTATGAGCATCTCCTGCCTCTTCTCCCACTCACAGTAGCCTTTTGGTTGGAACTACTTTTATGTTAGATCAAAAAAAAAAAAAAAAAAAAAA
>WEIV01000610.1:814028-909712 GCA_013390005.1 Calyptomena viridis
AAAATACTACAAGAGTGAGTAAAAGTCCCTCTCCAAAGGCCTGGGGTGGGCACCTGTCACTATTGAGTGCAGCAGCTCGACATAAAGTCTGGCTTCTGTAGAGACACAACAGTTCCAAGCTGCAGGCAGCACAGGGCCAGATATAAAGCAAATAGACGGTTGGATACAGCACGCTCTGCGGGCATGATAACAACTGGTCAGATGGCTATGTGGTATTGGTACCTGTTTGTTTGGTTTTTGCCTGACTCTCTGGCTGCTGACACTGCTGCAGGGGAGAGACTGGGGTGTCTGGGATTGTATCTCCTTCCAGGAGTTTTTGGACCTTTATAGGAACAGCGGCCAATTCTTATGACAGCAGGAGGAGCTGCAAATCCAGTTCTCTGGGGTTTCCCCTGCAATGCTTTCTGTCTCAGCTCTGTCTTTTCTTCCCCACATGCCTACACGCAATTTTTGCCTGTGCTGTTGCAAAGCCTTGAGCTGGATCACATCCTATCAGTTCTCATAACTCATATCAGACAACAGCAAGCTGCAAGCCAGATTCATGCCCTGTACTACCTCCCCTCAGCCCAGCTGAGTTACATGGGGATGGGTTTGTCCACCTCCTTCCCCTCTTTAGGTAGTGCAGAGAGAAAGGAGGCTGTAAACATTCCAGGTGACAGGTTATCTCCAGAAAGGTTTGCCAAGTTGCTTTATGAATTTCAGATATGTAGGAGAGAAGATAAAAGCTACAATGTTGCCCTTCATTCCCGATGATGAATGTGTTGCTCAATCTCTGACTATGTTGGATGTCTTGGACCAAACCTTTCATTACAGCCATGGAAATAAAATACCTCTAATCTCCCCCTCCCTCTCCGTCTCTGGTTTGTGCAACTAGAAGTGCCAAGATGTGGACAGTCCTTTGTCAGGGTATTTCTACTAGAGATGATGTAAAAGCCCATTTCTCTGTGGCTTACCAGCATCAATTTTTAGGCTGGGAGGGTTCAGATAATGCGTGCAGACCTGCAGAACTGTGAGTGTGTCTCTGTATACAATCAGCACTCAGAGTCATCCCCAATAAGGCTTTTAGAGGCACATCAGTAGTTTGGGCCAGTTACCAAGCCAAACTTAAACCGAACATATTGCTGGAGAAAACTTTTCCTTGCTTCAAAATGAGATTTAATACTTCACACTTTCCTTCAAACTGGGGACCAAGAAGTTATTTAGAATAAACACTGAGCCATTTCAGTGTTTCAGAGCAACTCCCTGAAGTTCCTCACTGCTGCTACCACCTCCATGTGACCATGGAGCTATAGGTGACTTTGCCAGCAGGGACTGGAACAATACAACTCTGCTCGAAGTTGGACCTCTCCCCATTGTGACCTTATTTGCCATCATCTATTTGGATGTCTACCATTCCAGGTAACCTGGGGATTATCTGACACACCCCTTTAAATAGGAGCGTAGAAAAGCTATATGTGAAACATGCTGCAAAAGACACAAAGTGAAAAAGTACTTTGTAGCCAAGGTCAAACACTAGTAGTGGGTTCAAGCCAAATACAAGCTCACATTTCATGTGGCTACTTGCCCTTTCATCTCCATTTCTTCACTTCCCTGTAGTTTATCCTGACTGCCTCCAGTGACTCAAGAAGCTTTGAGACAGCCTTGAAACTAAGTGGCCTGGTAATGATGGTAATAATAGTTGTCCTTCCTTTTAGTTGGCTTGCATTAAACTTTTCTTAACTAGAGCACAGTTTTCTGTCACAGCCTGAGGAACAATTTCTGTTTAAACATGGTGTGGTACATCTTGTCTGATCAGCTGATCAGTCCTGAACCCACAGAGGTTAATGTCCCTCAAACTGCTAAACCACAGCCGTGTGGGGGGTGTGGGTCACCTGTGTGCACGTACAGGGCTGTGCAATGGGCTCAGGACACGTGGAAGAGACTTGCTGCCCCATCCACTCATTTTTCAGGACGTCAATAGGTGGAGCTGAAGGAACAACGCAGAGCACACCAGCAAATGCATCTGGGGGTTTGTTTGCTTTTTTTGGTGTGCTAGGAAGGGATTAGAGCTGTGAAATGACAGAAGTGTAGCTGTACAGTAAAGGGAGGGCATGAGGGAGACAAGACTGTTGCAGAGAATGATGCAAGAGTGTGTCGAAAAGGAATGGAGAGCATAGAAGTATCCATCTGGGACAAAATACCTTTTCTCTGTCTGTAGACTTCTACAGAGTATATTCTGCATTTGCTTCAACTTCTAGACATACAACTTTAAAATAGACTTTGCTTTTTGTGGTAAATCTCTCAGAGAATGAATTCTAGCATATGATTTTGCATATCTAGCTTAGATTGGACAATCACTCTAGTGCTTTGTGCGTCAGAGATACTCACCTTGAGACGATCTAGAGTTCAGTTAAGGCAGGTCAGGTATACTTAAGCTGTCCCTCTGGCTAAATAAATCACTTTGTGAAAGAATCCTTAGTATTCCATGTAAATAAGGATTCTCATGTCATGGTTTGCTTAGTCTGCTAATCAAAACATGTAGCTCTGAGCACTTCCCATTTAGTGCATCTTATGGAAATCAAGCATCATTATTGCTGTCTGATACATTATCACCAGCAGCCATATAATGGGCAAAATATTCCTGGGTTGGAACGAGTGCAATTTATGATTCTAAATTATTACGTCTAAAGAAAGAAGAGTGCAGCTGGATATTCATTAGACACATTCAATTTAATGTATTGAAAACAGTAGAGAATATGTTTTAATTAATAAGCCAAGTGCACATGGCATGGAATCTGTAAAGAGAGCTCTGCAGTGCTCTTGTACTTACTGGGAAGTGGAATGGCAAAGCTGCTCCTCTCTCTAGAGTGAGGTAACCTGTATTCACCTACAGACCACAGTTCACCTGCTTTTCTTGTTTCTACTGTATTGCCACAGTTAGAGGATTTTGCCCCTCAAACCCATCAGTACAAAAAGACATCGGATGTTTGGACTTCCAATCTGCAAATCAGTTTCAGGAGTTAGCATATTCCAAATATTCCATATTCAGGAGCTACCATATTCCAGAGATCAGAACCTGTGGTTGAATTGCCTTCAGAAAGGGCACTTAGGAATGGATAAAAAGATGTTAAAAACATTGCGAATGTTGCCTCTGTGCTGCAGTGTTGGAAGCATTGAATAGGAAAAAGCAGCACATCTTCAACAACTGTGAAGTTCATGTCCCTAGATGACCTTCAAAATCAAAACCGCATGACTGACATTTCCCCTAAGAGTTTGAAAATGTGCTGAAGATATCGACCAAAGGATCTATTTCTTGTGAGGTGTTCTTAAGAAGACCCGAAATAGAAATGCAGTAGCATGAACAATTATTAAAGTTACTCTTGGGACTGGAACTTTCATTCTAGCTTAAAAATCTTGTTGAAGAAATTTTTGGCACCTGGCATCAACTGTGTTTTTTAGAAGCCAGAAAGTGAATCACCTTGGAAAATCTGAACAAAATTTCCTTGGCATCTGCAAAGAGAGATGAAATGTATTTCCAAAATATAAGAAGTTTTTAAGGTGATTTTTAGTTCATATCAACTAGCTCAAAATAAGCCAATATTTGCAGTTTGTAATTTAAGCAGAATCTTCTTGATTTTATTGACTGGATAATTGGTTATTTGATAGAAAGGGAGGGGGATGGGTTACAGTGTTATATTATTTATATTCACATTAACACTTGCAGTACCTTCATTAGGCATGGCCTTTCCTCAAAAAATCCTCGGGTCAGGTGTGACCATCACCATTCACAAACTGGGATCTTTCACTGCCAGGGCCCACTAAGTGGGGTCGTAAGTATCCCCTCAGGGACTGACTGTACCAGGTGAAGTCATTTCTCCTGAAAGGCATGGATTGGACCATTCACAGAATCTGTGCTGAAGGGAATAACCTCGATGCTCATGCCTTGTTTAAGAGATGCCTTGTTTAAGAGATTAAGCCTTGTCAAAAGAAGCTCAACATCAATCATCTGTGTGCACTTGAGCCCCAAAGGCCAAAAATATCCCGGGCTGGTCTCACAGCATGGACAGCAGACTGAGAGAGAATTCTGCCCCACTGCTTCTCTCAAGTAAGACCCCACCTGCAGAGCTGCCTCCAGCTCTGGGGCCCCAATAGAGGAAAGATATGGAGCTGCTGGAGTGAGTCCAGAGGATGCAATGGTGATTCTCCAAGTTATGGAGCACCTCTGCCACAAAAACAGGCTAGGACAGCTGTGGTTTTTCATCCTGGAGAACAGAATGCTTCAGGGAGAACTTAGACTCCCTTCCAAGGTGTTCTAAGGGAGGTGGAGGGGGACTTTGGAAAAGGGCGTATGGTGACAGGAAAAGGCAAAATGGCTTCCCACCAAGAGAGGGCAGGTTTGGATGGTATTTTGAGAAGGAATTGTTGGTTGTGAGAGTGGTGAGGCCCTGGCACAGGTTTCCCAGAGAAGCTGTGGCTGCCCCATCCCTGGGAGTGTTTAAGGCCGGGTTAGACGGAGCTTGGAGCAATCTGGTCTAGTTTAATGTGTCTCTATCCATGGTAGGGGAATTGGAACCAGACGGTTTTTAAGGTCTCTTCCAACCTAAACCATTCTTTGATTCTATAATTCTAAGGAGAGTCCTAAGCAGAAGCCTGCTACCAGAGGTAGCATTGCCAAGGCACAACTCTACCTTCTCCAATTAGCAATTGCAGTGAGGAAGTGGTGGCTTTTTACTTACGATATAGCTTGCATACCACTCCATCTTCACATGTATCCATCAAAGAACTTTAATTTGGAGAAGTAATTGCTTCTTAAAACATCCTGAATGTGACCCTTGAGACTGTCTGAACTGAGGGTGGACTGAGAGCCTTACTATAGCCTGGATGTGTTCATAGTGCTGCAAAGATCTCCAGCTGGTGTCCTGTTCTCAAATACAGCTACGTGGTCGGTTGTGCTTCCCCTGCACTGCTGAGCAACTACTTTGAAAGGCAACTGTTAAGAAACTGCCTTCTCTGCAAATTAAGTGAGTTTCTGGCCTGAAGGAAGGTGCTTGGCTTTGTAGAGAGGTGAACAGCATACTCAGATGAGAGACTTTTGTGAACAGGAAGAAGCACCCAAAAACACTCAGGGAGCCTGAACTCACCAGAGGAATGTCATCTTGTCTCCTTGCAAAGTTGAGCCTGTCTACTCCACCCTGCAGTGTGTTGGGAATTGGGGGCGGGTACTGGTAATGTCTTCCTAAAACAAGGAGATACAGGAGTTTGAAATGATAGAGAGCCACAGAGCAAGAGTGGCCATTGAATCATAGTCACAAAATGGTTGGGGTTGGAAGAGATCTTTAAACATGTTCTTGTTCCAACCCATCTGTCATTTTTGGGCATGGACACCTTTTGTTAGACCGGGTTGCTCCAAACCCCATCCAATGTGGCCTTAAACACTTCCAGGGATGCGGCAGCCACAGTTTCTCTGGGCAGCCTGTGCCAGGGCCTCACCATCCTTCAAAGGGAAGATTTTCTTCCCAATATCCCAACTAACCCTGTTCTCCATCAATGTGAAGCAGTTCCCCCTTGTCCTGTCACTTCTGGCCCTTGTAAATATTCTCTTCCCATCATCCTTGTAGGCTCCTTTAAGGTACTGAAAGGCCTCAATTAGGTCACCCCAAAGCCTTTTCTTTTTCAATCTGAACTGTTCAGACTGGAAAAGCAAGCCCCGGTTTCTGAGCCTTTCCTTGTTTGAGAGCTGCTCCATCCCTCTAATTAACTTTTTGGCCTTCTTTTGACTTTCTCCAACAGGTCGATGTCCTTCCTGTGCTGGGACCCCCAGGCTGGAGGCAGCTCTGCAGGTGGGGTCTCACCTGAGGGGGGACAGGGTCACAATCCCCCCTTCCCTGCTGCCCATGCTGTGGGATCAGCCCAGAGTACAGGGGTTTCTGGGCTGGGTCATGTCCAGCCTGTCCCCCACCAGCCCCCCAAGTCCTTCTCCCCAGGGGTGCTTTTCATCTGCTCATCCTCAGCCCTGATTGATTCCTGTTGTTGTCCCAGCTCAGTTGCAGCACCAACACTTGGTCTTGTTAAACCTCAAGAGATTCCTATGGGCCAATTCTTGAGCTTGTCCAGGTCCCTGTGGATGGTCCCACCCTTCATGTGTGTCCCCTGTACCCTCATTTTGGTGTGATCTGCAAATTTGTTGAGGATGCACTTGGTCCCTCTGTCTGTGTCATTAATGAAGATATTCAATAACACTGGTCCCCACTTGTCCCTGGTGTCCTTTGGGATTCTGAGCTGTTGATCACTACTCTCTGGATCAGTGGCCCTTGGGAAGGTGACCCTTCAGAGCTAGAGCTAGACCTGAGGAGACTGAGTATAAATGAGTTTCTGTTGCTTTGGAATCCTGATGTTTCCTGTGAATTTTCATATTGCCACTAACTGTCTTAATTTCTTTTAACCCCACCTGGGCAGCAGGTGGGCATATCCCTTTCACATGACACCACCTAATTCACCCATCGAATCCATCTCACTTTAGAGAGAAAGATGTTGTGGAGGACCGTGTCAAAGGTTTTACAGAGCAGCATACCACAATTTGTCTGGTGTAAAGGTGTTTTGAGTAGCCCCAAGGGCCCATGCTATAAAGGACTGAGTCCCTGGAACCACTGTGACAATATGGGAGGTCCATCCCCAGGTGGTGAACAGAAAGTAGATCCTTTCTGCAGTGCTTTTAAAAAATACTCCAGAGAGAACACAAAGATAGAGACCTTGATGGCTCTCCTCATATACCAGACAACTCAGACTGAACTGAGAGGAGCTGTGAATTGTCACTGACCCACACGGTCACCACTCATATTTCAGCACAATAAAGCAGAGACATGCTTGTGTAAGGAGTTTGTTTGCATATAAGGTCCAGAAGAGTCACCAGTCTAAAAAGTCTCTAAAAAGCTTTTTTGTGCTGTCAACACCTGATGATTGCTTGAAGCCACAGTGTTAAGGGGAGAAGTGTCATCTTTGCTAACATCTTCAACTAAAGTTGCTAGTGGGAACAAGTTGTTCCATGAGCAGCAGAATTAATAAAACCATGTTTCTTGTGAATGTGTGTCTCAGGCTTGAACTTTCTGGTTAAACAAGTGTGCCAACTTAACATTTTCCCATAGTTGTGATATGAATAATATCTCTGCCCAACATAGATTCTCCACTCTCTGATATAGGGAAACTGGAGCCTCCCTTACTCTGTCTGGTGCAACTAATCAAGTCCCTGTCTTCCCCCAGGCTGTAAATTTTAATGAAACATGTACAGTTTTAACAAATTTTGTTGAAACAGGTTCAAAAGTTGTCAGGGGGACACAAAGAGATGAGATGATACATGCATAACTTGGATCATGTAAGTCCTTGTTTTCTTTGGAAACCAGGATAGAAACATTCTCCACAGGCAGATTTTAATGCAGAAAATGGCTATTTATGGAAATCTTTACACTCTCTTCTATCTTATAAAAGGATAAGGTAGAAAGGGATGCAACTTGGCTTCTCTCCTCTGTGTGACTTATGACATATAGGAGAATGAGTGTTTAAAGGAAGCCAACTAGTTTTTTTCAGCAATTGTTATTTCTTCCTCTTACAAGTTTTCTATATTCTTGTTGTGCATCCTTTTGATGAACTAAACATCACCAAAAGGCTTTTACATTTTCACTTTTAGTATTTTGCTGCTTGTTCTTACTCAAGGCAGGTTTTCTGAAGATCAAAGTTTAAGCACTGACGTTATTCAAACAGTTAACAGAAGTTCCCCTCTCTGTTACTCTGCTTTTTCTCTTCTTACTCTTCTCCATTTTAGCAGACTGTCTGTCATCAAATGGTTCTTCAGACTAGATATAATAGAAATAGAAAATAAGCTCTTTAAAATCCCCACAAGTTTTCATTCTTTGTACAAGAAAGAAACATCAATGATGCAACCTCTTTATCCTATTCACATGTCCTCTTTCTTACCTGGAGGAATGGTGGAAGACTTTGGATGTCCTACCTCTGGAAGCGTTCAAGACCAGGTTAAATGGGGCTTGGAACGACTTGTTCTAGTGGGAGATGTCCCTGGCCATGGTAGGGAGTGGAACCAGATGATCTTTAAGGCCCCTTCCAACCCAAACCATTTATGATTCTGTAACGAAGGCTTGAATAGATCATCTCAGGACAATGTCTAGTCAAAGCCTAGTGAGATTTATTTTTCTCTTCTGTCTTGTCTTCACTAATTCAAGACTAAGAAGTAATATTACTGCTGTGATTTCAAACAGGTCATTCTTTCTGGGAGCTGGACCTCAAAGCTCCACATGTCCTAGGTGCATTGCAAAGCCCAACTCTATTCCTTAGTATACCTGCTCTTTTGATTTTCATGGAGCATGTATTTAGCCAGTTCTTGTTGTGACCACTACCAGTGGCAAGGGAAATATTTATAGGGTTGAAATCAAAGGAGCCAGCACAGGGCAGTGCTAACATTTCCATCATTTTCTTTTTCAAGAGGGAGGGATGTAGCTGCAGCCTCATGATAGGAGCATTTATCTCTTGGAAAGCCTTTGTGTTACAACTGCAGTATGGTAAAACAAGAGTAGGGTTTTTTTTTTCCATCATTCACTATAGTTTTTCACTGTCCAACTTGAACATTGCTGGTTTTCAATCAGAATACTGGTTTTCTAATGGAGACAGTGATGCACAGTTCTATTCCTCAGCCTTCTTAACACAGTTTCTCAGGCTGTCTGTGCAACAACCCTTCATTAATTTCTTTTTAGTTTTTTTTCCCCCCCACATCCCATATTTTTTTGGTTCATGAAGGATTTTACACACAATTCAGTGGGAGAGCTCGTGGCAGCAGGGAGACCTATAGGTAGTCACAGCCCTGGTGCCTCACTCTGTGTCCTCAATGGTCTTCAGGCCATGAGCCTAAAATTGGAGGATCACCTCCATTGATCCCTACACTCCCTAAATCCCAGTAAGTGTTCATCTTAGGCCACCAATAACAGGAGAGGGACAAAGGCAAGGCAGGAGAGTCTGGCAGGAGAGCTGGGGGTGGAAAAGCTTTGGGAAGTGTGGGAGATGCAAATAGGAACTCCACCCTGGAGTTGTCGCCTTATACTGATCTGTTCCAAGGTGTAAAGTCTGCGGGGCCATATCTATTTTTTGTTCCAGTCTCTCGTTCTCCTGCATTCTCCTGCGGCCCCCTTGGAGCAATAACCTGCCCCAGGGGACTGCCTCTTTTGCCTGTGCTGTGAGCTGGCCCAGGCTCCACCACCTGGCCCTGGCTGTTTCCTCTCTCCTCTGCTCTAGCTGCTGAAACCCTGGCAACAGCTCGATGGAGTGATGGGAGCCTGACAGAGGAGATGTGAATAGCTCGTTGTTGATTGACAGCCCTTCCATAGAGTAGTCTGTCAGATTAATTATCTGTACTTCCGAAATCCCTGGAGATCCCATCACCACTTCGCAGGGTGCTGTTGAAACATATCATGAAGCTCCAGCCCCCTTTCCCTGAAATGGCAATCTGTCTCTAAGTAGGTGGAATCAGCTTGTGGACAGGAATGAGGAAAGAAAAAGACTTTTAAGATCTGGGAAATACACAGGTGCCACAAAGGGATGTTTCTCTTTGGCTAGTGGCGCTGGAGTTTTCCTTGGTGTCCTCTGAAAGTGGTGGAGCAAAGCTGACCACCAGCCCCAGTCTTGTCCCCTATCTGGATGGATGTACTCCAGCCACAAAGTAGCAGAGAGCATTATGTTGGGTGAAGACCCAGAAATTTCCAGTGTTTGAACCTGCAGATGTCCATCCACTCTGTTGATATAAAAATAAAGCTAAGATTTATTGTTATTATTATTATTATTTCCCAAGCAGCTGTCAAAGCAAATTTGAGAAAAAGGATTTTTAAGTAGTGCTTACACGAGGAATTACTCATGGAAAATTCCTCCTCTGAACTTTTCCAATTTCATTAACAAAGGAATGTTTATAAAACAAAGCCCTGTTCTAGACACTGACATTTCTGAGTTTGAAATTGCTCTTGTAGCAGTTGAAATTGAGTTCATGGATCAGTTTGAGAGCAGGTACTACATCTGGGTGGAAAATCAAGAGAGAAAAATGGCAATCAAGAGTGAAAAATATTCCTTATGTGGCAATGGGGCAAGCACTGAGAATACAAATGAAGGCTTCGGAAACAGTGTGGTGAAAGTAGTTCCTTGATCAGACTATTTTCCAGAGTCATCAATATAGATAATTCAGTTTATCTGGAGCAAATTTTGGCAATTTTTAAAAGAGACCTGAGTCATAAAATTGTAGAATCACAGAATGGTTTGGATTGGAAGGGAACTTTAAAGATCACCCAGTCCCAAATCCCCCTGCCATGGCCAGGGACACATTCCACTCTCCCAGGCTGCTCCAAAATTCATCCAGCCTGACCTTGAACACTCCCAGGGATCAACAGCCACAGCTTATTTGGACAAGCTGTGCCAGGGCCTCACCACCTTCATAGCCAAGAATTTCTTCCTAATATCCAATGGAACTCTGTCAGTGTGAAGTCACTTCCCCTTGTCCTGTCACTCCATGCACTTGTCCAAACTCCCTCTCCAGTTCTCTCTTGTAGGGTCTCTGGGTGCCAGCGCAAATGGCTGGGTCATGTTGAGCTTCTCGTCCATCAACATTCCCAAGTCCTTCTCCTCAGGGCTTCTCTCAATCTTCTCTGTCCAGCCTGTGTTTGTGTTTTGGATTGCCCCAACCCAGCTGCAAAAGCTTGCACTTGGCCTTGTTGAACTTCATGAGGTTCACACAAGTCCACCTGTCAAGGCTGCCAGGCAATATAAATGTCATATTCTTGTTGTTACCAGTAACTATTCAGTGTCTGCCTTGAGGCAGAGGTTTGTTGAGTAGAGATGAGATTCCTGACTGATTTTCCAGCCAAAATTGGATCCTCTTTAAAGCTCGGCTAATGCAATTTTGTTTTGTTTTATCACATTTTCTGTTGTTTCAGCCAATGCTATCCCCACTTCCTTATGAATTATCTTTTTCTAAAAGCCTTAGGGACAGTCCTGGCCATTCATGGTCTCATGATCTTTAATTTTAAGGGGTAGATTGAGGGTTTTCTTTTATAAGACACCATATGTTACTCCTGGAATTGATCAGCAATTTGAACTTTCGTATCAAATTTTATTGTAGGATGATGAGAACATTTTTCAAAAATAAGTGCTTCTGTCCCCCTTTTGCCAATGGATACTAGAGGGCTGAAGGACTCACTGAGGCCACATGTCGATCGTGTCAAACCCAGACACTCTTCCCGGTGCTTCTAGGAAACATAACTTTTCAGTCTGGGATTTTCAGCTATTTCTGGTCTCTATTATTGATTAGCTAAAACCTACCTCTCCATAGCATATTCAAGCCTAACAAGAACCGAAGAACTGGAGTACTGTGTACAGTTCTGGTGTCCCCAACATAAGGAGAACATGAACTGTAGAGCAAGTCCACAGGAGGTCACAAAGTTGGTAAGGGAGTTAGAGCACAGGTATGGACATAGAGTGTAGGGGGTATGGACACAGGCTGAGAAAGTTGTGGCTGTTCAGCTGGAGAAGAGAAGGTTGTGTGGAAACCTCACAGCACCTTCCAGTACCTCTCTCAAAAGGCCTTCAGGGAAGCCAGAGAGGTACTGCGTGTCAGGAACTGTAGTGACAGGACAATGGCTTCAAACCAAAGGAAGGGAAATTCAGGGTTAGATATACAGAAGAAATTCTTGACTATGAGAGTGGTAGGGCCCTGCCACAGGTTTCCCGGAGATGCTGTGGCTGTCCCATCCCTGGAAGTGTTCGAGGCCAGGTTGGACATGACTTGAAGTAATCTGTCTAGTAGATGTCCCTGCCCATGGGCTTTAAGATTCCTTCCTGAACAGATCACTCTGGAATAGTTTTCATTCTGAAAACTATACTCTAGGCGATTTTGGTTGAGGTTTGGTTTGGAACACACATACCTGTGATTTCTAGTAGAGGGAATAACAGTTATGGGAGTAAGAACGTGTGGCAAAGTTTTTGTGCTTAATACTTGTAGAAAAAGCCAGGCAAGGATCTCTCAACATAAAAAGCAGATAAATAGGCTTCAGGGAAAGAAAATGTCTCAATGTCACCTTCCTAAAAGAAACTTTTCAGACTACCCCAAATACAGCTTGCTTGGTAGCTAATGCTATGCAGACAGAAAGCTTGTTCCGTGTCACCAAGGTACTCAACAGTTATGAGGTGTATATTTTAGAAGATCCCGTGAAGAATTAAACATGAAGGTGCCATTTAATGATACATTTATGCACTTGCTTTTTTTAAAATTTATTTTTTAAGCAGACTCTATGCTAAGCATTTACTCCTTTGAGTTAATGACAATAATTACATGAAAATCCATTTGGGCTTCTCAAGATGCTGAATTTGCAAACTGGCAATACAAATACTTTAATACTCATTTAAATACACTGTAATTGCACTTGATGCTAAGTAGTGGTGTTTTAAAAGCCTTGCCATTTGTAAATACTAAATCTTCCCCTTCCCCCCTCACCCATTTTAACATCAATCCTTAGTGTTTCTAGTTGATGTCAGTCTTGATAAATGATTCTGCTGAAGGAGCTGACCATAAGGAATAACATTTTCCATTAAATCTTAATATATTCCCATGCCACAGGTCCTTGTGAGGGAACAAAACAATGGTCTGTATTGTCTGCCTGTCAGCAGATCCACATCTGATTTGTGGTTTATCTGGATCCTACAAAGTCCTGAGAAAATTACGGTTTTGATACCTGTCACTCATTAGTAATATTTATATGGTTATTCGTTTGCACATTGGCATGTGACACCTGCAGTCTGTTTAGTTGTCAGGCAGGCTCACAACATGAGAGGAAAGAAATGACTTTTCCTTATTGAATGAATAGATGTAATTTTCGCTGCCTTTCCTATGCACTTGGTTTTCCAAAGGGATTTCAAATGGCACTCTGGTGGTTTGGTGTAGGATGGGCAAGGCTTTCTGCAGTCCTGTGGAAGTCTAAAGCAGCAGAAACAGAGTCATCAAGCCCAGTTCCCTACACTGCGTGAGACTTTAAACTCCTCCTTTTTTGGCAATATTATTCTTTCCTTTATATTACTTTTCTGTTTACTTGGTTGTTGTAAATGTGGACAACTGTTTCATTCCATATTTTCAAGGAACACTTTTTTGCTTATGTACACATTGTCTGTGTACATGCTTTGTGCCAGACTTTGGATCATAACTGTTTAAAAAATGCATTTTCTTTCTCCTTTGCATTTTAGCCTGTTCAGAAAAGTCTAGCTGAATGATATCACACCTGTGGAAGTAGCTTTGCTCAAGTGCTAACACTTTGCAAAAGTTGCTTAATATTAGTGAGGTTTTGTTTCAGAAAGGTACCAAGGCAAGGTCCTAAAAACTCTTTACTATTTTATTTGGTGCTTCTTTGTGTTGACTTTTCTAGTTTTGCGTTGGATGATAATGATGCAAAAAAACACGAGATAATGTGAGGCAGAACATTTCGTTTGCTAGGAAACAGTTTGTTCATTATTTTCTGTGAGGCTGTTCCTCCAAATAGAATGGAGACAGCTACCGAGAAATCAAACATTTTGTAACCTACCTTCTGTAGAAGGAGAAAAGTGAGAGCTACCTATGAGGTCAGGCCAAATAGTATGAGATCTTTTTAATGAATTTCTTCTAAGGGTAAAGTTGATTGGGAGTATGCACACGGATCCTACATTTTTCATTCTATTGTATTTATAGATATGGCACTGAAGTGTCTTTTTTATCTTTCTCTCTTTCTCTTTCTCTTTCTCTTTCTCTTTCTCTTTCTCTTTCTCTTTCTCTTTCTCTTTCTCTTTCTCTTTCTCTTTCTCTTTCTTTCTCTCTCTTTCTCTCTCTCTCTTTTTTAAATATTCAGAATTTCAAATCACCAGGCAACNTGTTGCTTTCAGGGATCACTAGCCCATTCAGTTGAATAGTGTCCTGGGTTCTCATTCTGACTGCATATTTTACATGGGGGTGAAACAATTTGCAGAGAGCCTTGCTCACATGCAGCTGAGGATCCATCAAATATTTTGTTGGTAAAAAGTGTGCTTTCTGTACAATAAAAGCATTTTCCTCAAAATTTCTTGTTGTGTGAGGCAGCTGAAACAAATCCAGTTTCAAAATTCTGCTTAAGTCTGATCTGAAGAAATCTAAAGAATTTCACAATGAAAGTACACAAAAATATGTGTTGTGTGGAAAGTTTTGCCCAGCAATCTGCCAACTTCTGCTCATATCTCGGTGTTTTTATTGAGGTTCATCTGCCCTAACTCAGGCATCTATAATCTCTAAGGGGGATTTGGGAAAGTCACCCCACTAACTCAAGAGCTGTCTTAGATGGGGGGGGGTGTCAATCTGATATGTTATAAGACATGTTCTTAAATTCTGATTTGCAAAACTTTTGCATATCTGCTGTAATCACATAGAATTAAAACTCTGTGTACATCTTCTGTTAATGGTTATTTGCAGTTTTGCACAGAAGCTCATTGCTCTGGGTATGTTTGTGCATGTGCACCACACATCCAGAAAAATGTCCAAATATTCATATGCCCCACATTTCCTGTTTCTACTTCTTACAAGAGAGGTTTCTGAAAGACTGGTTATTTCAGCAAAATGAAACACGCTGATACGACATCCTGATGCTCCACATATTGTGGGGACTGAGAGAATCTGCTGTTCAATGAGAACTCTCTAGGTAAACTCACATGCTTGACTGATTAAACCCAAGGATTAAAATACCTTTTACAATGTGTAATTTTTTCCTTTCTCTCAATAACCTGAACACAGGAAGGAGAGACAGAAGAAGAGAGAGAAATAAGCTTATATTCTTAACTTTCCTAACCCATATTTCATTCCAGAGCTATAAGATGTGATAAAGACAGGTAAGCAGATTAATTTAGCAGACTTGCAGACTTCTGAAGGAGAAGAGGAAGGCAGGAACGTTTTATCATTTCTGACATATGGAGCATGCAGTTCTGACTGCAATATGGAATGGATAATCAAAGTCATGTTTTCAATAGATTCTAGGAACATTTTTAGCCTTAAAGTCATTAGTAAAGTTCAATTTAGGAGCTGAACCCTAAAACCTTAATTTGGACAAAGCGCTCCTACTTGGAAGCAATAGTATCCTACTCACAGGTCAAAATTTAATATAATTCTCTAACCAGGCAACTCAATGTCTTGGAGAAAACGACTAAAAAATACTGAGAAAATACCTTCAAGGGATGAGGATGAAATTGAGAGCTAAGCACAGAAAAAATAATAACTAGGACTTTCAAAGAAAATTGAAGCTTTGGAGAGCCTTCAACTATTTTGATTTATATTTAAACATTTTAGAGATTGGAGCTTTGATTAGCTGAGACCCTCTCCGGTTCCCCTTCAGCTCTGATTTATGGGCAGGCTGAATCTCAGTAAAATGAAAGCTAAATGAGGTGTTCTTTAAAATTACCTTTGAACACTTAAAGAAGGTAAAGAAGAGGGCAACTTGGTGCTGACATGAAGGGGAATGGGATATGAGGGTGAGTGTCTTTAGGAGCTGAGGTATTTTGAGTACTGGAGAGGGGGAAAGAACAGAAAGAACAGGATGTCAGAGTGTTTTTTCATTGTTACATGTGATAGTACTTATATATACTTCACTTTTGACAGGGAGATGCATTAAACTGGACCTTTAGCACAAACAAGGCTGTTCATGCGTATGTAAGATGGAATTTGGTGTTTTTTTGTGGTTTTGTTTTGTTGGGAAGAAATTTTTTCTCAATTTACTTAAGAAATGTCTTTCTCATTTTGATGGTTACATTTGATTGTCTTAGCGCATCCAAGGTTATTTTGATAGCAGCTTTGTAACACCCAGGAAGCAGCTGACCACCTCCAAGTGAAACCGTGGAATAGTGATTCCTGATGTATGGCCCCACTGGCTTGTCACAGAATCATGGAATCACTTGCGTTGGAAGGGAACACAAAGATAATCTTNCATCTTTTTTGTGTCACTCCTTGTCTTAGACTAGCATCCTTTGATACTAAAGTGAATAGAAAAATTCTGTACATGACCATGGTCCTCCCCAGCTTGTGCTCTTCACGTTGCCATTCCATTTCATAGAGATGATACACACTAACATTGGCATTATCAGAAGCCAGAAAGAAATGGATAAAAGTGCCTCTTAAGGCAGAATCCAATTCTACAAATGTTCTCAGTCCTGCTCTCCTCACAGCTGCTGATGTAGGAACTGTCTCTGCTCTAGGATGTGCCCTACTTTTGTAAATGACTGCAGAAGTGGCACTCATGGGGTCAGAGTCCCATACCATCAGGCTGATGCAGTTGTCTCATCCTTGTAAGAACAATCTCAGGTGCAGAGGAAATTGCATGTGACAGTTGTTTGAAAACATGTCTCTTAAATGAAGTAAGGAATGTGTCATAAGCAGATGATCCCTGTGAGAGTGGTGGCTGCCAAAATCATGAGTTAGGTCATGATGTTTGTAGAAGATTTTAATATTTTGCAGCTGGAATGTGCATATAACAGTGTATTCCCACCCCACATTCTTGCTGAGTTCGAAGACATAGAGACAAATGATTACCGACTGGCTCAAAAACTTCCTTGCAGATACTGTGGATTTGTTTCTTGACAGCCTTTATCATGGCAAGAGGAACTGTTGAGGTATTATGAGTGCAGAAGATTGAGTCTGACTGTGGGGAATTGTTTAAGTTTTCCTAGTTAGTTAAACAGCCGTAGGGCATCTTGGATTGGGTTCAGCTTCATAGCTTGGACACAGATCTCAGTTATCCTCTATTCTTGGCACTAGTCTTTGCTTGCCTGACAGCTCAGTGATGGGAATCCAGGATCTTTGACTATATAAATCTGTTCGTACATAGGTGTCACCTCATTCTGCAATTGTGTGCTCAGCACTCAAACATTTTCCTTGGTCGTTTCTCACTGACAACTGTTTCTTCCCAGCAGGGAGCAGATGAGCCGTGGCCAACCATTATCACTCCTCTGAGATGATGTTGAGTCAGCTTCCATATCTATCCTGAAGATAACTGCAGTCTTGTGCAGTCAATGGCTTGGATCTTTTTCTGTTTGTCAGGATATTGTCCCAGCAAGTCTCACCCTCATCAACACAAATAGGTCACATGAGTGCTGTGTCCTCTGGGACATGCATGTGGGTGAGTAGCAGCCTACAAGTGATATTTCTTGCATTTCTTGTAGGGTTTTTATTCCTGACACATGCAGCAACTTTGCTGCTAGTGATGTGGCTGTTCTCAGCCAATTTGAGAGAATCACTGTGGGCTAAGGAGCATACTTACTATTTTTGTAACTATTGGCATAAAGTAATAGCATAAATGGTGTTGCTTCTGGAATTAGCCAGATCCCACAGTTTGTCATCTTTACTCTTGAGACATTTGGCTTCTCTTGTCTCCCTAATAACTTTCTTATGTGTTAAGTCAGAGTTGAGCCTTTCTGAAGCATAACAGTCTTTCATGCATAAGCCATAATGTCATACAGTGTTTCATCATGCTTCCAGATGGAGAAATGGCAGCTTTGCAGGGGCATTGCACTGGGACTGGAACCTCAGTGCTTCTCCTCTCCAAAATTCCTGGAAGACTATGAAGGTCCTAAGAAGGGCACCAGAACATCTTGTCTGCCTGAATAAGACCCGTGCCTGAACCAAAGAAGGAGTTGAAATAAAGAAAAAAGATCTGGGCAGGCATCCAATATCCAGCCACAGTAGAGAGAATGCTAGCCCTGTTGGCTCTGAATGGCAGGTGCCATTGGATACACCTTAGTATTGGAGTTGTCCTATGGGCAGTCCCAAAGGTGCTGCAGCCAACCCCAGGGAGCATATTGCAAGGGGTGATGGGATTGTGACAACACACAGACACACCCATGATGATGTTCCCCTGCCATCATGCATGGAAATTAAATGCATGTCTTACTTCTCCAAAAAGGTTGGATTGCTTATTTCTTCGTGAAGACAGAATAGACAATAAAAGGATTGCAAAGATGGGATGGACATCATGCCATAAGACCTGCAGGGTAAGTGGGAGAAAAGCAATCTCAAGAAATGGTTCCGAAGCAGTTCAGTGATAATAAGAAAGACATGCATTTCTTTCCTTCTTAGGTCTACAATTAGCCTAATCTATATACACTCATTCTCACTTGTCTAAGACCCATTCAGCAAAGAATTTAGCTGTATTTAAATACATGTCTGTTCAGCAAAACACAGAGGCATGTGTTCCACATCAAATATATACTGAAATCCTTCTCCTATGAGTCTCGTTGCCAGCCTGAACCTCTGGATTTAAATTCTAGCCAAAATGGAACTAATGATGGGTTTTGGCCAATGAATGTTGCTCAAAGTAATATCACAGTCTGAATGTGTGCAACAACTGCAATTTGAATACAAGAACTAAAGCCAAACTTTGATGCAGGTGCAAAATCACCATCCCTCTTCAGCTATGGAAACCACCTTTGCTGGAGCTTTATGTGGATTTCTGACTAGTTTTATTCAAGAATAAGCACAGTGATTTCTAAGCATCTCTATTGTATTCACACTGAGTTAACATAATAGAGATTGTTAAGTTGAAAAAAAGAGATACATCATATCTAGTCCCAGGTGCAATATTAGATATGTGCTATCCAAGGCTGGAATATCTGAATGTGTGGAAAAAAGGGTAGCGAGGGACAAAATGAGTGCATGAAAAGGAAATATGCAGGCACAAGATCTGAATGCTTGCAGTTTCTCAAAGGCGCAAAAGTTCAATCAGTGCAAATTGCTGTGAGAATACGAAGTCTAAAATAACTGAAAATTGATTTCCACTTATTCTGCAAATATCCTGAAAAACTAGCAATTATGTTTAAACAACTCTGTGACTACTGAAGTCCAAGGAAGTCCTGCCACTGATTTCAGCATGAGAAGAAAATGCTGAATAATTATGAAACACCACCCTTCCCCCAAATTCAAATTGTCCAAATGAAGTCAGCACATGTTAGGTCTTTCCTAACATGAGTTCCCATGATGTGCTGTTTGAGAATAGAATGACTCAAGTAGCAAAACGACGGTAAAATGTTATTTTCGGAGTTCAGCCTGTCAAAGATTAAGTGCACACTCAATGTCAGATATTTACACATCAGACTTTTCCTATAATGGCTACAATCATCTTCAGACTACACTTACAGAAGATGGAACTGCAAATTTAAGATTTTCCAACAGCTAGTTCATAGGCAGACATGTTACTTCTTTTCTGATATATACTGTTGGTATATTCTATGTACAATATATAGTATGTATTCATGCTATATATTTATAATATCTTACTGTGTTCTGAGAAATAGACCTGTTAGACTTACTGTTCAGCCCTGAGCTGGAGGAATGAGCAATAAATACGACCTACCTTCCATCTCAACCTTTTACAACACCTACATCTGCCCCAAAAATCACAGTCTGAGCACTAGCCACATCTCATTGGTGTGGTTTAAAGCATGTAACAAGATAAAACTCTGATGTGATGGTCTGGGTCATGATATCATTGTTACGTGCCAATTACAACACTAAAATAGCAACAGCTAAATGTCATCCAGTGACTACACTAAGAATAGGTTGACTGAAGTGTAATGACTATGTATCATCATTAGAGAGCTGCTGAGTCTCAGAGAATCTCTTCTAATGAACAATTGGATAATCACTAGCAAATGATGACTTTTGCAACTGAATCTAAAAGATGAACTCATTGATACAATTGGATTATTAGGAGCTTATGTATTGATGTTTAATCATTTCAATAGATGTGCTTTCCTTGTTGTAGAATATGACAATAAAAGCACTGTGAACAGTAATTTCCTAATAATAACCCTAATGATGCTAATAATACCATAATCTTATTTAATCTAATTTAAATAGACGGGAAAAAAAAATACCTACTTAGAACCACTCATCTTTTGTTGGTGGAAATATTCTCATTATAAAAATTAAATTGCTTTCCAACTCCTTTGGCACACTAAAATCAAAGCCACTCACCATTTACAAATCAGGCAGGAGCCCCAGATCTACAAAATCTTTAGGGAAGCACTAATGTGTTGTGTTTAATAGAGATGAGTTTAAGCATCTGCTTACAGACTTTGCTGAACTGGGCTTTCTCAAGCTTTTGGGCAGGGGCTCAGTTGGAAATGAGATTAATTTTGTATCCACATTAGTACACTCTATTATTACCCGAGTCAATTTAGTTTTTAATGAAGCCTCAGCAAGTGAGTGTATGAGTTAACACAGGAGAAGAGAGAGCTTAGATGAAAGCACATGGCAAAGACACAGCTGAAATAAACTGCCTGGCACACCAAACTCTCAGCATATAGTAAATTTTCTTGACTCCACATGTACCTTCAATATCCTGTATCAGAAAGAAATCCTCTAAAAGCATGTCAGCCACGTATGGACTTGCCTCAACAATATTTAAAATAAACTGCATCATCAAATATTTCTATCTTGGGTCCACCCTAAAGTTGCAATACCTTTTCAACATGTATAAACACTGGTAAATTTGACAGAAGTAATCTTGTGAAGGAAGAATTAAAAGTGACTCCTTTTTTATTGGTAGTCCCATTTTATCTGCATGTTATATACATGACACGTGGTTTTGTATTTCAGTCAGATCTTCTTGCGTGCAAACAAAAGCAGTTTTTGTGTGTTTTGCTTGGTATTACTGCAGAGCTGACATGTCTCTGAGAATAAGGGTTGGACTCTCTTGTGGTTAACACTTCACTCCGCAAGAGTACTTCTGGTTGCAAAATTTTTATTGGTGGCAATGGGTGAGACAGGAGAAACACAATCTGACTATCTCTGGGGCTGACAGACAGGCTAAAAATACCATTCCTGCTCAGCCACACAAATGGGTGGTCAATAAACACAGTAGTCAATATGGTGATTTTCTCTGAAAAAGTCCCTTTTCAGAATTGAAAGAAAGTTCAAAGCAAGCAGGTTTCACAAGAGAGGGTAAAATGCCATGTTTGCTGAAAAATTCACTGTTGCTGGCAGAGATGCCTTGAAGGAGACATCACAAGTGGACTCAGTGGTGAAGATTGTGTGTGGATAAAAATGGGACTGGGTGATTACAGGAGAAGAAGGAAGAAATGGTAGAGGGATCTTGAACTAACTCCACCCAAGCCCCACCACTTTTCTTTCCTGTCTGACCTCATACTGGTTCAGGAAGAAGCAAGTTGAAGGGTGTTAATTCCAGAAAGAGCTGGTATCTGGGGGGCATGTGCACTGGCAGTGCCCAGGCTGGGGGTGTTTGGTAGGCAGGGTGGGATCTGGCTGTGTCCCTCTGCACTGAAGGCAAAGAAATGTGTGTTCCCAGCTGGAAACTTTTTGCAGTGGGAAAGGAAAAAGAAAAACTACCTTTTTGCTATACAGAAATCTTTTTTCAACCAAGTAATTTTGGAAATAGGCGGATACATTATAAATCCACACAATACTACTTCTCTGGAGAACAGTACAGAATATGCAATTTTCTGTCAGAAAGTCAACAGCTTTTTGTTACTCATGCTTTTCCAACCCCATTATTTGTCTGCCCACAAGCCTCAGCATCAAATGAGGAACATGCCTACGTGCAAGAGGACTTCAGTGAGGTGCCAGGTTAGATGACCATGCTTGGGTAAACCCCTCTCAGCTTTCCTTAAATTTTGTCCTCAAAGTCACTGTGGCTAACTCCAAACCTCTCTGACTTGTGCTGCCAGCTTATGGTGTCAGTGCCCAGGGCAAAAAGCAGGGTGTCAGGGTGCCTTAGGCCATGCCTTAAGTGCATGGAGTGTGGTGGTGATGGGACCTGTCACTGAGGAGTCCCCCTGTGAGCATTTCCCTCCCAGGAGGATTTAAGCAGACCATGGGATGATTGAACTGCTCGGTTTATTCCTGGGAGCCTTGGGATTCAGATATTCCCACCTGTCGTTGCTCCTGCAGGGTGTTGTGGAGGTGAGTGTGCTCCTTTGGGATACCCTTGCTACAGAGTGATCCCAGGGAGGAAGACTGACAGAGTGTTAAAAATAAAATTAAAGGAAGACTGCAAATGATAGAAAAGTTGAAGACAGGACTTTCAGAGAGCACAGTTTGTCAGGAAGACAGCTGCTTTTTATAGCATGCCTGGCATGGCTGATGGCAGAGGCATTTGACATTTAGATCTGATTGAGTGGCAGGTGGGGAGAAGGGAGCCAGAGACACTGTAAGCAAATCACTTCGGAAGCGGAATTAGGAAGGGGCAGCATTTGGGGAAAGTTGTGCAGCTTTGGCTGCACTCCTTGGCTGCTTCACAGATCTTGAGGGGCTGGATCTGAAGTCCCTTGACATCAGTCTTCCCTCCCTTCATGGAAGGAAATGTGTTTGAATACTTTCCCTCTGTTTCCAGCCCAGCTCTGATCTGTGACCCATGGGAAAGACTGGTGGCAACTGTGCACTGGGGACCCCCACAAGAAACTGGGAGTGAGTCTTTTATCAACTACTGCTTATCACATGGACCTACTGATATATTTGTTCCAGACTTCCCTGAGCTCCATAATTTAATTTGCTATATTTATGAGGTTTTTCTTATCTCCAAATACATTTTCCTCTAATTTATTGTTCAGGATACACTTGGTAGAAGTAGTTAAGTACCTCAGTAATTTACAGTCATCATTAATTTTATGACTGTCAATTTATTAGTGCTTACACCTTCTGTACAAGCAGGCAAAATATATGATACTGTAAATAAATTTATCCTCAAACATTTGTCAGGCTGTGTTTGTTAGTGTGAGTCTATCTCTGTCAGTGCAAGGATAAACTATGGGACTCCCAGTCACAGGACAGGAGAGGGGAGTCAGTATGAGCATGTGTAAGGTAATTATTTAGACATGAGGGATGCTGTCAGGCAAACCTTTTAACTTGTGTATGCCTTAACGATCCTTGTTTGGAAGACAAACACAGAGAATGCAAATTGCACTTAACATTGTCAAGGAAAAGAGAAGGTTTTGAGAAAAAAGATCAGTATTTGCTCCAGTGTTTTCTTTTAAATAGGAAAAATAATAATTTTTTTTTTTTTGTTATTTTGTACTGAAACGCTTTGAACTTTGGACCAGACCCAAAGCAGTTGAGGAACAATTTTGTTTCAAACTCTATTTGACTAAGGTGCTGTGGCATTTCATGGAAGCTGTGATTTGAATATTCATCATCTCCCATAGGCAAAACTTCTCCCACCAGGTTTGTGGCATAGATGCTTTTTCTTTTTCTCATCTATCTCAGATTCAAAGTGTTGAAAAAGTCCTACTGCAGGCCAGCTGTCTGGAGGCTTATGTGTAATTGTACTCCAGCTTCCAGCAGAGAGAAATCTGTGTAGTGCTAGGAATGATGTGTTGATGTTGAGTTTATACCTTGTCACAGACTCAGTATGTATCTATTGGAAAATGCATCTACTTTTCTTATGCTTTTCTTTCCATCTGAGAAGTGGGAAAATAACTCTGGGCAGAAATTTCTTCCTGAATAATTTTCTGGGATGCGGGTGCAGAGGCAGGATTTCAGTTTTATTATGATTTTCCACCTAACATCTAATTTTAAATGAATTCAGCCCCCAAAATATTTTGAATATTATGCCACAGGGAGATTGGAGTTTACTGCTAAACCTTCTATCATATATCATGGTTTCTCTTCTTATGGAAAGGAAGTTGAACACTTGGGAAATCTCAGACAGTTAAGTGTTAAGGGAGATGTAGTCTTGCTGGTGAGTCCAACTCCCAGGTGAGAATGGGATGGGAGGCTGCAGAATTCACCCCGAGACCCTCATGACAATTTTCTTAGTCAAAAACATTTACATCTTTGTGGTGGTAGTGCTTCTAGTATAAAAGTATTAAAAAAAAAACCTTCTGTGGAAAAGAAGCTAATATTAATTAAAATTAATCTTCACTAAAGCACCAGTTTTCTAATCATACAATCATTAAGGTTGGAAAAACTCTCTAAAATCATCAGGTCCAACCATTAACACAGCACTGCCAAACCATCACTAAGCCACTTCAGCAAGTGCCACATCTACATGGCTTTTAAATCTTTCTAGGAATGGTGACTCCACCACTGCCCTGGGAACCCTGTGCCTGGGCTGGACAATCCTTTTGGTGAAGAAATTTTCTGTAATATTTAATATAATCTCCCGTGGTGCAACTTCAGATTACTTCATCTCTTCCTGTCCCTTGTTCCCTGGGAGCAGAGCCTGACCCCCACCTGTCTCCCCCCCTCCTGTCAGGGAGGTGCAGAGCCAGAAGGTCCCCCCTGAGCCTCCTTTTCTCCAGGATGAGCCCCCCCAATTCCCTCAGCCTCTCCTGGTGCTCCAGCCCCGTCCCCAGCTCTGTTCCCTCCCCTGGACACACGAACGTAAAGATACTTGCAGAGGAAATGCATGTATGAAACAATTGACATTACTACTTTTCTTACCATTTTCTGTGGTTTTGTATTTTGAATCCTGCAAAGAATTCACTTTTCATTTGTGGATTTATTGTCTGACTCTATGTCTTGCTTTGATTAATTACTAACAACACCACCAATAACAATAATAATATTGGTCCTTTGCCTGAGATGAATCTGAGAGCAGACTTTGTCCACAACAGGCAAACCACGAACACATATTTTAACTGTTCTCCCTCCGGGGTCCCCTGGAGCTGCTGGAAAGGGTGAGAGTGCTCCATGTATGCAACACTCAGGAAAGCCAGATGGGTGATACTGAGGCAGAGATTCCCAGGACAATACATAACTTCAGGAGCATTGCAAAGCCCTCAAAGCATTTCCTAAGATCCTCCAGTTACCGACAGAAATTACTGGCTTGCTGCAGGAATTACTGGGTGAAACCCCTTTTTTGCAGTGATGTTAATGCAGGGACAGATGCTCCCAAGGGTTCTTCACAACTAAAGAATCCAAAATCCACTTAATACAGCTGTGCTTAGCCCAATGTTTACTCATAATAAAACATCGTTAGAGAGACCTAGCCTTGCATTAGCGTTGGCTTTGTTCTGATGAAATCTGGCTGTACAAAGAGCGTTTGGAGAGCCACTCTGGCAGAAACACCCGCTGCTCAGTGCTGCCAAAACGTGCTCTGCTTTGCAGGCGAGGTCCTGCCCACGCCTGGGGAGCACTGAGGTGATGAATAAATTCACGACTTGCTGGAGGAACAGCTTATACTTTTCCTTTTTTGCACCACTGTGCAGAAAAGCCAGCTGGAGGCTGCAGCCAGTGAGGAAATCTGGGGTCACTCCTTGCTCTGGGCAGCATGTTTGCTGTGGTGTGTGATTGTAATGTAGCTAATAGAGCATCCTGCTTGGTGACCCATCTGGTCTGCTCCTGTGCAGGTAGCAGGGCTAGTTCAAGACAGCAGAAATTCACTATTCCCACTTCAGCTGTTCTGGCCTGGCTAGCTTTCACCATTTTTTCCACCTCCCTCAAAGCTTTTGTTGCTTTAGTTTTCCTCACTCAGAGAAAAGGAAAAAAAAGGGAAAACTCTTAGCTTGATTGTAAAAATCTCTCTCATTATGATATTTTCTGTTGGTAGAGGTCTGTTTATATTTGTGTTTGCTTGGTCTGTTAAAGGTAATGAATATTCTGAGTGTAGGAATGCTCGTGTAGGACATGATTTTCCTTCTGCTGAAACGAGTGAAACTCAGTGATTTTGGCAGGTCTTCTGAGAAAAAAAAGGGAGAAGCCCTAAGGGTACACATACACTCTAAAGATTATTTCACCTGGAAAGGGTCAAAATAAACTTTGCAAATTGCACATCTTAGACTCAGACAAAAGGATGTGCCTACTTGCAGGACAGAAAGCAGAAGCTATTTAGCAGCATCAATAACTAAACATGGGGAAGGAGGAATGCTGAGGAAGTTTATGGCAGATTTGGACAGGTGGGATGGTTTCCCACATTTGAGACTGAGGGAAGAGCATGCTGCTCTGAGGTCTGTGTCAGCTATAAGTAGTCAAAATCACAGAATCATTTAGGTTGGAAAGGCCTCCAAGTTCATCGAGTCCAACTTGTGACAATCCCCACCTTGTCACTTAGACCAGAGCATTGAGTGCCACATCTGGTTGTTCCTTGAACACTTCCAGTGGTGAAGACTCCACCACCTCCCTGGGTAGCCCCTTCCCCTTTCAATAATTAATTATTAAAAATAATTAAATTTCCATTTCAGTGAAGAAATTCTTCCTGATGTCCAACCTGAATCACTCCTGATGCAGCTCAAGCCCATTTCCTCTTGTTCTGTTGCTAGTTGGCTGACTGTAGCTTCATCCCAAAGTGTGTGGAGGGAAGTTTTGATTGCATAAAGGAGAAAAAGGGATTACTTGTTCTAGGGAGGAGTGAAAGAGAAAGTTTTTTATAGTTTCATAACATAGAATAAAAATTGAACCAATTTTGAAGAGATTTTGGAACACATGTAAATGTGTGAACCTTGTGTCTTAATTACTGTGTGTTCTGCTTTGCATACTTTTATTTGCTGAATTCTTGGGCATCCACTGCTCAGAGCTCAATTAGAGAGATGTCAACACTGTGAAAATAACAGGGCAAAGTGTGTCCAAGCTGGGAACATTTCTAGACAAGAGGTCTTGGAGACGTTAACTAACAGATACCTGCAGCATGCAACAAAACCACCATCCTGAGCTCTCTGTCATTCTGAAGCAACTAGAAATGTGGTCAAGATCACAGAGACTCAGTAATAAATACCGTGCAATTTTTTCTGAGTGTACACATAGGAGATCTCTGAGGCAATGAGAGAGGGCTGGATCTAACCATTCCCATTAGAAGGATTCCATTGTTGCAACCTCTTAATGATAATGCTGGTATTTCTTGGGTTGACTCCATTTTGCCCCTAGAATTTTTTCAGTAAACCTTCTAGCATATTGCACATCAACTGGTGTCTTCCTGCCCACAAGACATAATGAGGTAATGTGTTAAGGATAGTATCACCTAACATCCTTCACTCAGGCAACATCATCACTGATAAATCTTACATGGCAAATGTTAAATATTTTATTTAATGGAGAACTTCCATTCACCCCTGCCCACAGATGATATTTCTCTCTCCATGAAGAATGATGGCAAACATTTCTGACAATAATTAATTTTCCATTAATTATTTTCTATTTCTGTACAGTTGCTCTTTTTATTCTAGATCTCTAACAAATTTGGCGTTGAGACCCCTTCACCCTTTCCATCGATTCAAGTACAAGGTTCCATTCTTCATTAAGGCTATTTTAAAATCTGCAAAGAACTGTTTTCCAGATGTGGATATGCACAGACAGTAATTGCACTTCGTGATCACTTCCAGCTGCCCCAAATGCCTGCCAACAAATTCCCATAAGGAGTGCATGTTTTGTGCTGCAAATCAGGGAGAACATTGTAAAATGATAATGTGTTGCACACTGCAGTACCTACAAGAGTTATGGACTTTATAACTGAACTAATTGGAATTAGGCTTTACTTTAAAAGTCAAGAAAGTGACAAAGAAATGCAATCTTAGTAAATTAATCTGTTTGGTTGTTTTTGAGCACTATTGAGTATCTCTTTGATAGTGCTATTTTCTTTTTCTTGAATTATATATTTGAATACTCTGTGGATGTCTTGCAACCTTACATAGCATGGATATGGCTATCTCATGTTTTGAATTTGGACACGTAATCAGATACCACATATTCTTTTACCAAGTTAAATATTTGCCTCCTGGAACTGTTCTGGTGTGACCAGAACTTATAGCTAGGGATCACATGTTCTGCTGGTGTTAATAGCCTCAATTTCATTGATATCAGTAGAGATATGTACATGCTGTTAGAACTGAATTCAGTCCTGTATTTTTGTTATTTTAACAATGTAATTTTTAAATAGGTGTTTATATAGTTCCATAGCAGTTTTCTCTCTTTTTACTTACACAACCTTATGATTCTTGGCTGAAACACAGTTTTATGAAAGAAGACCAAAGCAGAAGACATCACTTAAACCTCGGAGTGAATAATAACACCCTAACCAGCATAGCAAGTGCTTTAGCAGTCTTCAAAAATAATAATAATAAAAAAAAATTCTGAAATCAACAGAAGAGAATTTAAAAATTTGTCATATTACACCTTCCTCTATTATTAACAAGCCTGTGGACCCAAAAAACAAGCCCTACCAACTCACTAAATAAATTACCCTGCTCTCTGTTGCAAAGCTTGACCACGGCACATATTCTTGGAGGTTAAAAGTGTAAAGGCACACTTCCACCCACCTTCCAAGTATTGTGCCCCAAACTTTAGCTTTCTTCTTTTTCGCAGCTGAATTAAGAATTTGATTTCCTCTATAACAAAGTAAAATGTGGAGAACCAGCACATTGCAAGACCTGGAGCAGAAGACCCCAGATTGAAAACCCTGGCCAGGTGAGTCCATTTTTTTTTTAATAAAAGACACATATTTCGTATTCTATACTGGAAGGAGGTTTGTGTAGCTGATGTCTTTGGAGCCTCTCCTGGATTAGCTGGTAGGCCTGAATTGCATATGTGACATATCAGGCTGGAACAATAAACACTTCCTTCCGCATCCACCAAGCTACAGTGGGTCTAATTCTCTGTACACACATATATGCCTGTGAAGAATCTTATCTCTAGTTCCTAAGGACACGGTGTAGGTGGTTCTTGTAGGTTCCTGTAGAGTAGCAACTTGTACTTGATGAAACTGGGAGAAAGTATTCAAGGCCAGGTTGGTCTAGTGGAAGGTGTCCCATCCCCCTGGCAGAGGATTTGGAACAAGATGATCTTTAAGATCCCTTCCAACTTAAACCATTCTGTGATTCTGTTAACACAAATAGTCATAGTCATAGTTTTGCTGATTTGCCAAAGATCTTCCTATATACCCTGAAGATCATATATTGAAAAGTATTCCATTGATTAAGTTTACAGCAATGTGTGTCATGAGTTTCTACAAGTACATTAAAGGCTTACTACAGGTTTATTCAACCTGCAGTTCTGTTCTGGGAAGTAACTCATTAACAATTTTCTGCAGGAAGGGTTCTAGGGTTCAGGCTTCACATTAACAAGGAACTGAGAAATGAATTGGACATCATGGTGCAAAAGTGCTTTCTGTATGATGCAGATGTGTTATTTGTGTAGGCTGTCCCCATGATTGGTCCTGATGAATTCACATCTGAATACTTTGCTAGCTGAATGGAATGTCTTAGTAATAAAATATAATTATACAGCTTAAGTGTCAGAACTACAATTAGGGAAAAGGAAGATGAAAATTAGACTCCTAAACTCCCATTTATTTCCCCTGAGAAAAGCCAGTAAACTTTGCAAATTTAGTGAGCATATAGAGAGCCCTGTCCACGCAGGAATTACATATTTGAAAATCATGTCCAAGTTATGCAATATAAACACCCTTAGTTTTCCTCAGTGTGGTACCTAAAGCAGCTTAAGAAGAGGATATAATTATCCCACAGTAAAGTTAATCAAAATTTGTGTCCCAAATCTGTCAGAGTTCAAGGAGCATCTGGATCTCTTAGTCATATGGTTTAGTTTTAGATAGTTCTGCAAGGAGCAGGGAATTATACTTGCTGATCTTATGGGTCCCTTCCAACTTGAGATGCTCTGATTCTATGATTCTATGGTTTATTGCCCATAAAATATGGGCAGAGGAGTTAATGTGTCTTTTAGAACATAACAGGCCAAGGAGAGGAGATGAATAAGATTGTAGGAGGGTTAGGTACTATTCAGAAGTCTACAATAAACCTCTCTTTGCTTCGATTTCCCTGCTTCAAGCAACACTCTCCCCTCATCTGTGTGACAATCTTGGTCTTGTTAAAAGGTCAACAAAGGGCTTGAACAGACTCGTCAGCCAGCTCATTGCACAGGTGACATAGGATTACACCAGATTGAAATACCCCATACAAACATCTCTTATTTTCCTGAAGCTTTTCATTATATTCAATGTATTATAGGTCAATAAGGGGCTAAATTTCCCCTTACCAAATTCTATTACCTTGGTAATAGAATGAAACTTGTTTTCCTGTTGGTAAAAAAATCCTATTCCAAGGCACAAACAGGTCAAGGCTGAAAGGTAGATGTCTCCATCTGAACTGTTTATCTTTGGTTCATTTTTATTGATAGTCAGTGGTGAGAGGTTCTGAGTCATTAGGTTTAAGATTAGAAGTATTGTCATTTGGAGTGCTACAGTAAGTAGGGTGAACAGCCAGGATAACTACTACATTTGAAGAAGTTCATTTGTACAGAAGTACAGGTCTACATTTGAGACCTGTAAAGTTGACCACCTATATCCCAAGTTAAGTCCTATAGATAGGAAAAAAAAGGTAGATTCCACTAGAAGCTTCTTCAGGACTCCAAGGATTGATGCCTGGGAGTAGGCAGCAGGAGCACCTGTTTGATGATGCTGATGCTAAAGCGAAATGACTAGTGGAACATCTCTGACAGCTTCAGCAAGCACTGATCACAGCTGGAAGCCTGATTTGGAGCCTAATGTGATGAACAGGCTTTCAATTGACTATCTGCTGGATTTTATACTGAGCTCTGCATCTGCATATGACATTATCAGCCCGAAAATGCAGCTGCAGCAATCCTTTCTCACTGTAGGTGGAAGTCTCTGGCCACAACAGCCCTGTAGGCAGCACTTGCCACTTTCTAGAAGAAAAGAAAGTTCCTTTCTTACCGAGGTATTTGTCTTGGTAGGTGGGAAAGCACTTGTAGCTGGGCATGGGGAAAGGAATAATAATCTTTTGTTGTGAAGTTTTGTTATAACCATGCCTGTATGTGCTTTGGGGTAGAAATTCATCAACAACATTATATTATTTTGCCTTTATGAACAATTCTTGCATTCACAACCCTCCCACATCTAGACATTCACACAGGACTAAGGTTCATAGCTGAAGATACTTGCTGATGCACAATTCATCAATGACTCTTTTCAGCAGTGAGTCTCTCGGATGATGGATTTTTTTACTCTGCTCTCCAGCTGACCCAGCACCTCTGCTATCCCAGTGTTTAGCCCAGGACCTCTTGGTTTTCTCCTCTCCCTTCTCTTTAAACATATCTATTTCTCAAAGTTAAGGCTTATTGAAATTTCAGGAGGAAGGAATTCCTGCCAAGAAATACAGTTTTGTCAAACCTAATTTTCGGCAAGAGAATGTCAGCTATATGTACGTCCATGCACAAAACTTTGCTGGTGAGAAATTCCAAAGAAAAAACCATTTTGAGTGATCATTTCAAAACAAGATGAAATATTATGTTACAGCACAGCCTAAACTGCTGTTTTGGTTGTGTGTTTTTGTTTTTTTTTTTTTAAGTAAAAAACCCCCACATTTTTAAAATTCATTTTGGTTTGAAACATCAACCCAAGATAATTTTCCTTTCGAATTTTCTTGGAAACTGCTCAAGGGAGTGAAATTTCTTTAAAAGCCTACATCCAGGAGGGTTTTTTTTTTTTGTTTGTTTGTTTTCTGAAGGAAAAGGTTTTTTGACTTGTTCTTCTAGTTTTCAGTCTCAGAATTTGTCATACTGTCCTTGTATAGAGCTGCTCTTCTCTGCAGAGGATTTCAATGTATCTTTTACTCTATGTTGCTACTAACAATAAGGAGAGTATTTTGTTTCACACTCACTTAAAAAGAGCAAGGTAAATGATTTTCTTCTGGTTATGCAGTAGGCTGACACATTAAAAAACCAACAAATATTTGTGCCCCTTAGGTGGCCTCAAGAGATGGAGATTTTTTACTGGCTCAAGCATTCTTCCTGCAAAGTGCAGGGTATCTGTCTGAGTAGGAAGGACTGTTTTCAAGACCTGGCCTTTACAAAGTTGATCTTCAAAGCACGCTGCACCATCACAGGAATTCCTCTGCTAATTTTCTACCTCCCCACCTGCATTTCTGATCATAACTCCCCCCAGCACTGCTCATTGAAACACTATTGTACAAGCCTTGCCAGCCTGCAGGGCTTTGCTAGGCTCACTGCCTCCGTCCTTTTCAACTCACACACTGCTCTAGAAAACAACCGTGACCCTTTGTAACCAGCCTGAAAGCCCTGTGTGGCTGTTGGTTTTAAAGGCGAGTTTAGACAATGGTTGTGTGGTCTTTTGTGATAAACCAACCTCCAGACATAGGTAGAAAAACAGCAGGGCTCATGTGTTCTCTTGACCTTTCTCCCAAAATAGTCAATACATGTAGGCTGTCAAGCCTATTGAACTGTGTTCCAGTAGAGAGGCTGTTTCATACACTCACCCCTCTTTTCCCAGCTGGAAAACTGAAAACTGGAGAGACCTAAGGATCCCCTCAGAAGATTTCTGCAAGGCTCTGTATTGCAGCAGTCTTCCACAGCAAGGTATGTGAGGCTGATGTCCAAAATAATAGCTCTCTAGCCATGATGAGAATTGTACAGAGAGCGCTTGCCACTCTTAAGCCAAAATCAATAGTAGATTTTTTTTCCTTAGCTCAAAAGAACAAGACTGTTTGCTTCACCATCTCACCAGCAAGCCATTCCTCGAGATGAGCTGCTTCCATCAAAGGCAACAGTGCCTGCAGAAACAGAATTAACTTAACTTCACTAGCCTCTAATCATAGAAGGATTAGGTAATTCTATCTGTTCAAAGTGGATAAACAGTTTCAATTGCCTACCATGGTAAGTGGGTCTGTTTTAAATTTAGAAACCTTTCATAGCCTTGGGATAGTGTCTTTCTTGTGACCTTGAAAGCAGCAAAATCCATTTTGAGACCCTGCCAAAGTTTTGATTCTTCCTTGTGGGATGATACTGTTATTGCTAAGAAGTTGGACACGTTTGCCAACTGCTATGTCTCTATTAATGTAAAAAACCATCTATAAAGTCAGTTGGACTGTTTGTTTGCCTATTACTTCCTCTAAATCACAGTCTTCTCGTGCACACGGATGCCATTCTGTATTGCCAGAGTGGTTATGGCTGAGTCTGAGGGTCCAGCACAAATGAACAGAATCATTTTTGTGAGTGGGATGAAGGTGGAAAGAAAACAGTGTTGTAGATAAGGAGCATGTTAGAAGTGAGACTGGGGACAGCATGGAAGACATGGCTGGAAGATGATTTCAGTGGATGAAAACCTTAATGGGCTACCTAGAGAGGGAAATATACAATTTTTCTCATGAGCACAAAGGGTACTACAGAATCTATTGCTTTCACCTGGGCTGGGTGCTGTTCAATTCTCCCTCTGCTGTGCTTTACAAGGGTGTCTGTACATGTGTTCATAATGGTCCTTCCTTCCTTCCTTCCTTCCTTCCTNAAGAAGAAGAACTCAGGGCAACACCCCAAATCGTCCATCTTGTTTTCTTTTATATCTATACTACAAAACCTAAAACTATAAGCTTCACTTCTATAACAAACTAAACTATAATCCGAATTATTTTTCTGCTGCTCTTGCTTCCATCAGTTTTGGAAGTCCTTCCCAGGGACACAGATCAAAAACTGTATCCTCCTGGGGTCTCTGTAAGAGTCCCAGACCCTCCAGGGCAATCTGAGGTGTGGACTCCTCATCCTGGACTCCAACACCTCTGCACCTGTCATGCCAACAGTATTTTTTGCATCCAATCCTCACATCCCTCTTTTTACCAGGCCTCTCAAAAAATGTTAAACTATCCTGAATATATTGCTGATATTACAGGTCCCAGTAGTTTGGGTAATGTGCAAATGTGTCTAAGAAATGGCCTTCATCCAGGACTTTACAATGCAGAGAAATAAGAAAAATAAAGGATAAGAGAAAATAATGTTATTACATTCCTAGTTGAGATAAGGAGCTAAGATACTTCCTGACTCAGGAAACGGCTTATATCTCAGGAAGTGGGTGAATGCTTGTTTAAGTTCTGTTAGAGTCTGTGGATCCTGAGAATGTATGTAAAACTTTTTTAACTGCTGCCTTGACCAACAGCAATATGAATTATCTCAGGTAACACAAGGGGTATGGGCCTGAGTCAGGAACTCACTCCATTTCCAGTGACCTTGTCAAGTTTATCTGAGATCACTTTTGGTTTATCTCTTCTCTTCCCTTTGCTTGTATTGTAACCAACTGAACAAACTGTTATCTCTAGGTGTAAAGACTCTACCATCTAACATCTGTGTTATTTTTGCTCTTTTTCTTTCTTTTTTTTTTTTTTGATACAGAATTTTGAGATTGAAAAAAGGAGGAAAAAGTGCAGTCAAGAAAAACATCTGCAATCACAAAAACTGCACAGGTTTTTGTAGTCAGAAAATTTATGACTCAGACAATAGGTTTCAATTTAAAAATATAAATTATAATCCCACCAGGGATCATTTTTTACAGTGCAAAAATACTCTTTGACACTGCTGTGGGTTTTTATTAAGGAGTTTATAAAAGAAAATCTTAAATAAATACAGCTGGTGCAAGCTACAAGCAGGACTGGACTGTAGATGACAAAATTATTCAGATAGATGGATAGTCTCAAAGGTCCTTTCTTGACAGAGTTTGTAATCATGATAATAAGGGTATTACACACAGGAGTATCAAAAAGAAACTGTAACTGGGGCAAAGGAAAGAGATGTGGAACATAATGTGAAATTTTCAAGGATCAGTAAAACATGCAGATGATATCAAACTGGGCAGTGCCATTGACACCCAGCCCTGCCCTGCTGCCCTGAGAAGCTGTGGCTGCCCCATCCCTGGAAGTGTCCAAGGCCAGGTTGGACAGAGTTTGGAGCAGCCTGGGATAGTGGAAGGTGTCCCTGCCCATGCCGGGGGTGTGGAATGAAATGATTTGTAAAGTTCCTTACAACCCAAACCATTCTATGATTTGGTGCACATCACACAGCAGGATTTGCTACAAACTGATGCAAATGGAGTTATAGTGTTATATATTGTGTGTTTCAAATACGGTTCAAACACATACTTAAGATCTGTGCAGCATATTTTTAACCTTTTTTGTTGTTGTTGTTGTTACCAGTGATTATTTGTGTTATGATGATTGTTTTCTGCACAAAAAATATCTATCACACTGGCATTTGAATGTTTTCATGACACTTTTTTCTGTTTCCTTATACTCTTATTTTCCCCTATCATCTACTGTCTTCTACTGCAGCTTTGCCAGTGACACGGGTTTCACCATGAAGAGAGAAAAAGGAAATGAGGAAGATATACATGAGCAAGGTATTTTAGCTTTTCCAAGAGAATGGGAACAGGACAAAACAAAAATCTCTGCTATAACTTCCTTTTTTGGCTGCAAATTTCTTTGGTTTGTCATTTTCCTTAAAAATCCATACTTCCTACAAAAGCAATACAGGACTTCATCCCTTGAACATCCCTGTCTGAATTAGCTCTGTGCCTCAAATTCTTGGCTACTCTGAGAGAATTTGTATCAAAATCAATTCTTTTGCAGTCACTTGTTCAGTCTTACTAGCTGAGTTATTGTTTCCTCTTGCAAGTGGAAAATTCATGAGTGTCTTTTTGTCTTTATTCCATTGTTGTTTTAATAGGAGCCTTTTTTTTTATAACCAGCAAATGTACCAACTATTCTAGAAAATAATAGAGAATATTGCAAATAGTAAAATAAAATGCTGGATTCATTGCTTAGGTTCTCACACCTTATCCTGGAGCTCATGCTCACTGGTGAACAGAAACAATAGCTTGGGAAAAGCTGTGTGTCAAGATAAAAATGTCCATTTAAAGTTTGAATTCAAGACAATACATTGCTAAAGTGAGTTTCTTTAGCACATAAAGACTTCCACATGCAGCAACTACTTGGTTAACAAACGAGAGAACAGCAAGAGTTAGAATATAAACTATGAACTGTTTGTCGTCTTGTCTTAAAGAGAAAGAAGGCAAAATTCACGGTTTTTTTCTAAGGTGTACTTTGTCAGTGTTACTTGTATCATGTTAAAACTTTGCCCTTCTCTAGTGCTTGTAATAGAAAGATCTGAAAGCATTTTCCAGACAGCAATCCCAGACCCTGTCTGCAGAGATAAAATCATGCATGAGACACAGCTCAAGTGTCTCTGTCCTGAGCTGGGACAGCCTTTTTTCCCACCCTGCCCCTATAGGTTAGCTGCTTTTGGTGGTGGTATGGATACTCCAGCAAGGAAGATTACCTGTCATGTGAAATCCTCCCCAGACTTCAGGGATTTGAAGAATAAACATTCACTATTTTTTCCCCAAGTTCCTTTGCCAAAGAGATGCAAGTCAGTGAAAGTGCCTAGGAGATGGTTGTCCATTGCCTTGCATGACTCCATACCACATACATGCTTCCTCACCCAAAATACATGCTCACATTTGAAATAGGAGGTGAAAAATACTTTATTTCCCTCTTTCTTTCCCCCCCCACCCCCCACTAACTCACTTCTCTGAGAGATAACTCTAGGTGGAGGCCATGCTGAACAAAAATAACCACCCATTAAACATCTACACCAACCCAAAAGTGCAGCGAGTTCTCCCACCCCAGTGGAACAACGGGATGTCCTTGCCTAAAGGGTCAAGGTTCATACTCTACAGATAAATTATTTATTACCCTGCTCCTCTCCCCTACCCTATGCTGCTGTATTGTATTTCATACCACACTCGGCACAAGCCATACGAGGGTTTCTGAGTGTATATGTGTGTCAAGGCTTAGAGAGGAGTGCTGAATTTTCTAATACTAAAGGGCCCATTTCTTGTTATTTATGATCTCACTAGTGTCGAAACAGAGACCTATAAATCGTAAGCATAGGCGCACTAATTCTAGCAACAGCAAGTTTTAGTCACATGTAATTAAAACATCCCAAAGTCTTTCAGCTGTAATGTATTTCCAAATGACACCACTGGGACAGGGGGAAATGGGAAATGAAGGAATCAGCAGTATTTCAAAGCCATGGCCATTGTTAGCTTTTAGGGATCTGTACAGCACTGGAAGTGCTGTCAGATCTGCGGGTTTCTTGATGCTGTTTTCTATCACATAATTTAAGGACGATGTCATTGATTTTCAGAGACAGCAGGGACATTTGGATTGCTGGGATGCCATCATGAACTTCAGGAGAAGAATCTGATGTCCGCACTGAAAAATAACACCAACAAATTCTGTGATGGCATCTCTGCCTGTATTAGATACACTAGAGAGGAGAAAATACTTCTTTTCCCTCACACTAGAGAGAAAATATTCTTTTTCCCTCACTTTTATCCCCTAAGGCAAGCTAAAACTGTGTCCTGAGTCTTCTATGAGGTTTGAGAAAGTTTGTGATCTTTTGTTTTTATCTTGTAGAATAGTAGGATTAACTGCTTTCTTATAGTGAGGGCAACAGGGGAAAGGTGATGCAATATGAAGACAACAGAATTTCAAATGCACATAAGGGATTTGTTGTACCTAGTGCAGGATTAACCTGTGAAATTCAGGCTGTCATTGTTGCCAATAGGTTGGAAAGATGCACCAAGAAAACAACAGGTCTCCTCGCATAAGAATAGCTCATAGCCATCAGAAAAATAAACTGAAGCCAAGAGTGACAGCAATGTGCATTGTGTGCAATGTGTTATTTTCTCTACCCAGCACACAACAGAAGTTTGAGGTTTATATGTGTAGTAGGAACATATGCAGCTGGATTTGGGGTGCTCTCAATTTGGACACAAACCCCACAGATTCAAAGCAATTGTGCAGCTCACACCAGCCTGAATCCTCACCCAGGCTGGGTGATTTGATCTGGGTGATCTGATCTGGGATATTTTATCTCTTAGACAGCATGTTAAACTTCCACATTGCAGGGCACAAGGCAGTACACAACTATCTAGAAGTAAAAAGCCTCCATCCCAGCCATTGCAGCTCCTTTAAAGCACCTGTTAACAACAGTTTTCAGAAAAACAAGGGCTAGCTTGTTGGACCATTAGACTGATCTGGTGTGACAACTCCTATGATCTTTTCCAGCCTGAATCCTCAGGCAAGAGGTGGTGCTGGCAGTAGATCACAGGAGTGAGTGACCAGCCAAGCCATGCTGCTTCTGGCAAAACGTTGGAGCAAGCTCTGGACCAGGAGCAGCACTGGCTGGTTTACAGCTGGGAACTCATGCTGGGAGTGGCAAACAGGACCACAGATCCAACCCTGTGCAGACCCTATCCTTGCCAATCCACCAGTCAGGTTGTTTTTTGAGGGATATGTTGCTCAGTTTGCACCAAATTTTCTGCTATTGCCTAATTTTAGTAAGAAGGAGTAAGTTAAGAAAAGAAAATACTAGCAATACAAGGAGGATTAAAGGGAAGTATTTTTGTGGCCAAAGCTTGCAGATTTCCATGCTGACTTGTTTCCTACTTTTCTTTTTGTATTATTGTGTGCTTTTCCTCAAAAATTCCCCGTATTTCTTAGATAATGAGCAGTGGCTGACACATATAGTTAGGAATTATTTCTTTAGGGAGGTTAGAGTAAATGCAGAGCTAATCACTGTGTTATTAGACTGAATTTGCCCTCTGAATCCAACTTAGGTGGTGGAAAGGCAAAGCATTTATGTAGCAGGTGCTATCTTGCTCTGTGCAGACTATCCTAAAGCACACTCCCTCTGGATCAGATCAATGATTCATCCAGGACTTTGGAGGTCAGACAGGCCCTCCTCTGGCAGGAAGTGCTCCTGGAAAAATTGAAGCCAAGTTGCTCTGTTGAGTGGAGCATTCCATAGCATGAGCTGGGAAGAAAGGAGTGCACAAATGGGATGGTGCATTGGATCGAGTTAGAGGGACATAAAATGCAGAGTCAGGACCCCAGAGGCACCAGACAATGGAATAAAAGAGAAATTGCAGAGACCACCTCAGATATTCTTGTGTTTTTGAGAAAAAATTGGGCATTTTGGTTCAAAATTCAGATATTTGAGGAGAGAGGAGGCCTTGTTACCATCATTTACTGTAATGAGAAGAGGCAGCATTTGAGTTGGGCTAAGGGGCCTTGCCAGAGTCTGCAGAGCTAGAAAAGGAGTTCTACATTGTAGTGCTTTTATATCCTTGTGATTCATACTCCTATGTGGGCTTCTCTAGCTCTAAGTCCTATTGGAAAAATTTGGAGGTTTGGGGTTTTTTTGTGTGTGTTTTTTTTTTTTTTTTTTTTTTTTTGTTTTTTTGTGTGTGTGTGTGTTTTTTTGTGAGGGGACATTGACATTCTTTGGGTGAAATTGCATAGGACAAGGCCACAACCGACATTCTACATTTCTGAACTTAGTGGCTTTGGCTGGGCTGAAAGCAAAAGTTCAGTGAATCCTTATGGGGATAATGATTTTTCTAAATTCATAGAGGACTGAAATTTTCATGAAGTGTGCCTGGTGTTGCAGTGCCATCCTCTTTGCTGGGCAGAATAATTACATCAGTGCATTTCAGCTGCATTGCTTTTCCATTGGATGCAATGTTCTCAGCTTGTTTCCACCTACAGGGAGGGAATTATGCCTGTTTTATGTTTGTAAGGTCTCTGAGTTTGCTGTCTATCACAAATTTTGTGACAGAAATTTTGGGGTCATCAAGTCTTAGTTTATTAATATCAGGAAATAGATCACAGCTCCTTTTAGACTTCGATTTCCTCTGCTTCTCCCATGTATTCAAGTGTCTGTTTACAGAAATGCTGCCAAGGTCTTCTCAGCAGTCAGCATTTTGTGCTTTGGTGTTGATACTGGTGAAGCATCACAGTTACATTTCTCACTCTGAAACCCATCATCATACTGTGCCAGCTTACAAAAACTGCTAAGAGCAACTTGAGATCCAGTGACTAGGATTTCCGTGGCCTCAGTGTAGTCATGTAGAATGTAGATGCCTCGATGTTTGCTGAGTGGCTTGATTTGTCTTACAGGTAGCAGAGAAACATCTCCTGGTTAATTGTATTCATCTTGGACAACTGTCTTGGGCTCTGTGTGGTTCTCTAGACAGTCATAGAAATAATTTGAATAATTTGGTTTGGAAGGGACCTTAAAGTCCAACTACTGCCAACCTCTCTGCCATGAGCAGGGACACCTTTCATAGACCAGGTTGCTCCAAACCCCATCCAGCCTGGCCTTCAACACGTCCAGGGATGGGGCAGCCACAGCTTCTCTGGGCAACCTGTGCCAGGGCCTCCCCTCCTTCACAGCCAACAGTTTCTTCCCAATATCCCATCTAACCCTGTGCTTTGCCAGTGGGAATCCATTCCCCTTGTCCTGTCCCTCCAAACCATGTCCAAAGTCTCTCACCATCCATCTTAGAGCCCCTTTAAGCATTGGAAGGGGCTCTAAGATATCCCTGGAACCTTCTCTTCTCCAGGCTGAACATTCACAGACTTCCCAGCCTGAATCCAGAGCAGAGTGCCTCTCCTGTGCATAAATACTCTACACCCACTACAAGAAGAGCTCACATAGTTTAGATTAATCTCCCACTTTGAGATTTTAAAATTAGGGTAGCATGAAAAATTTGTAGATGCAGGAATTAATTCCATTTTGTTTGCGAAGTACAGTGGACAATCAGATCACATTGAGGCAAACAAATATTTGTTGCTTTTATATGCTGGAGTATTTTTGGCAGCAGCTGAAATTCTAAGATTCTTGAAATATAGGTTTCATTGTTAAGTCATTGAATCTTCTCAGCGGGAGAAAGGAGAAACTCATTTGTTTCTTGACTACCAATTTCTCTGGAAGGTAAGAATTTTGTTTTATAAGAAATATTAAGTTTCAGAAATTACTGGCAATCCTACATCAGAATGAATTGGACAGATTTCCAAGTTTGCCATAATAGTAATGGGTGCAAAAAAAAGCTCTGATAAGCTAACAGATCCTTAGCCCTGAACTTTGGGCAGCTTAGGTTCACATCCAATTAGATTTCTACACTGACTGAAGTCGTTAAGAGAAACACTGATGCTGAAGCTTTCATTCATGTCTTTTTACACAGATACAGAGAGGCATACAAAAAATCATCAACTCCCCCCCAAACAACCAACCAAATCAATACGTGCGAGACACAACCCCACTCCTCAAACCCAGTAGTGGAAAAAAAATCACTAATTCTACTTTGTGAGTTCAGCAGATTTCAGGGTAACTTTGGAAGATCTGGAATCTATTATATTTTTTTTTATTCAGAAGTGAATTGAGATCCTAATTTTCAGGTTTTTTTTTTTTCCCTTAAATTTTATCACAAAACAATAGATGGAGCTGGAGGGAGGCAGCTAAGAGGCAAAAGTCACTTTTTGAGGGTGAACTTTATTTAAGATCTGTAGCCTTGTATCTGGCTGCCTATAATTTGGATACAGAATTAATATTGTCTTAAGCAAATCTTTATTCACATACCTACACTCAACTGCTGATTATAAGATTTTCCACGCTCCAGGATGCATTGCCCTGGAGATTTGTTCATGGGGACACCTCAGTGTTCCATTTCTCAGTGTTCTTGCCTGGAAATCAGGGTGGCAGATGTCTGCTGCTGAGTGCTTGGCTTTTTGTTTTTTCCCCTCTTCTTGTACTTCATCACTTGGTATTTTTAGTTGCTAAATGTTGCAGAGACAGTTTTTCAATTAGAAAAGTGACAAACTCTACAAAATGAATCCCAGCACTTGGAGAACATCAGCATCAATCTCCAGTACTTGCTCTATGACTTTGCAGGATGCACTTATTTTTTCCTTAGACTGAATGCTTTGATCTATTTGTCTCCAAAAGAAATAAACAAAACAAAACACCAGACAACATTCCCATCTAATGATGTTTAGGGAATGGCATTTGTCCAAATCCATTCCTGTGTCCTGAGCAGACCGACATCAGTGGACTGGGATCTCAGTTGGGGTGTGGTGGTAGGAGAGTTGAAAGAGTTTGCTATGAATACAGAGTTTTTACTAAAGGCTGCCAATGTTTTTCTCAACTGTTACATGGTTAGAGAATAACATATGTCCAGTTATGATGCATATCTATCACTTTCTACAGAATCCTCTTTGCTTTAAGTACACTTAATTAATGTCTAGGAATCAGACAAACCATTGGTTTTGGTCCTTCTTTAACATTAAACAAAATGGTCAGTACTGGCCTTAATTTAAGAAATGAGAACTAACAATGTCTATAGGATACACCTGATACATGAAATCCCTGATGCAAATAAGTGTTTTTATTTCCAGATCTTGCTTTAAACACTAATGAAAAGTGTTCTTAGAGTTTGGGTTATTTACGTTTTTTCTTAATATGGACTTACCTTTTCTTTTGTTTTTCTCTTTAGCATGTAGATGAAGTTATACAGTCACAGGCAAATCAAGGCAGTGGTAAATCAGAATTATATAATACTTGGGTACAATTTATTATTTTTACTGTAGTTAGTTTAAAGATGTCAAGTCATTTACCTCAGAAAAGTTTAGGAGAAACCTGTACTGAAGGAGTTATCTGTTAGTAATCAATATGTACCATGCTGTAAGTCACCTGATCAGAAGCTGAGATTAGATAAATTCAGGTTATAAAGGAGAAATGGTCAAATTTGTAATCACAAAGGCAGGAACCTTATGTGAGGCTCCTTCAATCCTAAAACCACTTAGATTTAGAGGGAGATGTTATAACTCAAAAAGAAGTTGTGATGCTATTATTAGAAAGGAAGTCAAACTAGGTGAATATAATGCTCCATGTCTATTGCTTTTTACTGATGATGAGCATGGCATTGTGAAGCTGCAGCATTAGAAAGAGCTTTGGGAATCTACTCCTAGAGGAGACACGAGCACAACAGAGGAATTATTACTTAGGAGTCTGACACAATTAACCCAGTCAAAAACCTAAGCTAATTATTCCAAGAGCATGTATGAGTTTGAGGAATCTTTTAGCAAGCTGGAGACAAATGAAACTTTTGTGTGTTCCAATCAAGACCAGGACATTTTGTCACCTTTCAAAGTCTACCAACTCAACCATGTTTTTTTGTTACGGGGTTTTCTTGCTTCAATGTGTTGTCTTTAAGACGTATGTTCTGAGAGAGTACAAGAGGTAAACTAAGGAACCATGACCAGTACCCTCTTGGTTTGTTTGTTTACTTTTTCTGAGTTATCTCTTAGTTTTGTCAACTTCTCTTCTGCAGAAAGTCCTACATTTCAGAGCTGAGCAACAGCACTACTTGTTCCAAGACACATGATTGGGATTCAGTGCCAGGCAAGGAGGAAAACAAAATAACACACTCAACTCAACTCAACTCAACTCAACTCAACTCAACTCAACTCAACTCAACTCAATTCAACTCAACCCAACCCAACTCAACTCAACTCAGTTCAACTCAACTCAAATCAACTTACCTCAATTCAACAACCTCTCAACACCCCACGTGGAACAAAACCAGTGAGTTCCATTCTTCCCCGTGTGGGACACTGTGGTACAGGTAACACACACTGATGTCAGGTTGTAGTTGGAAGCCAGTACATTTTAAATCTAGCTAACCAAAACTGTTTTAAGAAAGTGAACAGGTGATCTGCGGGACTGCTCACACTTTTGATAACTTATCATGAGGAGCGTAGCAATTCAAGACAATCTTCCTCAGCCAACTATCAGCATTGCCAGATTTTCAAAATAATTCCTAGTGTTACAATTCTATTGGAATAAACAGTTTCTTTTCTCAGGAGTAAAGTTACCCCATTCTCTCATTCCACAGGAATTAGTGGCAGTGCCTGGACTAGGTTAAGGGGAAACTGCTTAAAGTAATAAATTATAATGACAATATTATAATGACAAATCTCAGTTTTGAAATTATTTTGGTTCAGTGAGGAACCTCCAGGTATTCTTTACCTCACTCCACAGAGAAGTGTGTCTGTTTCTCAGGGCTCTGCAATTCAAGTGTGTTTTTGCCTGGTTGGAAGATCACCCCTCTCACAACCTGACATAACCTCACAGAGCCCCTGCTACAGAAAACACTAGTTCTTCAGTGTCATAAACTGGGCTAAAGTTTGAATAAATCCATGAAATATGCCAAGTAACACTAATACAGGGAGACTTCTATTACACCTTTCATCAGAGCAGCCTGATTTTCAGCAGAAATGACATAAATATCTTCTGAAAATCAGGTGCCATTGAAGTATTTTTCAAGAAGACAAGACAAGACAAGAAAGTATTGACTGTCATTAAAAGGGTTGGACTCTGAAAGTTGGGATTATGGAGCTGTGAGGAAGCAGAAAGAATACCCTCTGAATACTGCCTTTAATTAAATGGTCAGATTTTTATATCCTGGAAACATCATTATTTCTCTTCTCACCAAAAGAAATTATCTCAATGGTTAAGTAAGTGCCAATACAAGGTGATCCTTAATGAACTCCAAGTTTATTCTATAAAATACCTGCTAGATTTGGTTATTACATACTAATGAATGCAACGAAAACACCTCTGAGTTACAAAGATCCCTAAACTGAACCTGAATGTACCCATTTTTATTTGATCCCTTGGGACAACCTTTGACAACATTATCAAGAGAAAAACTTGACTTATACAGTTGGAAATAAAGTTGGAAATGTGGTCTGTTGGCATTAGGAACAAAGAACTTTTCAGCAGTTAAAGGGAAACTCCCTGTGAGGGAAACTTGTCTGTGAAGTTGAAAAAGTACTTAGAATAGGGTACATCTCTGCCAATATTGTCTTCTAAAAATTGAACCCTGAGATTAGACATTAGGAAGAAATTCTTGGCTGTGAACGTGAGGAGGGCCTGGCACAGGTTTCCCAGGGAAGCCGTGGCTGCCCCATCCCTGGAAGTGTTAAAGACCAGGTTGGACAGGGCTTGGAGCAACCTGGGATAGTGGAAGATGTCCCTGCAGGGTGGAACTAAATGATCTTTCAGGTCCCTTCCAACCCAAGCCATTCTGTGATTTTATGAATTCCCCTGTGTACAGCTTCCATTGCAGTCAGTGGCCACCCAGGTAACACACTGAAGGGATGACAGAGACCAGTTCTGCTTTTCCAGAACACCAGCACTTGGTCAGCTGCCTCCCTCTCTATGCTTCATTCACTTCTGTTTACTAAATGTCAGCGTCTTCTCACTGCACCCAAGGGACTCGCCCAAATATCCTCCATGGAGACAGAAACGTTCTTCCCTCAGTCAATGGTTCAAAGCTGCCTGCAAGACACCCAGAGCTCCATATCTCCCTCTCATGAGTTTTTAAAAGACAGCCAGACACCTAATGTAGATTACCCATCTAATTTATAGACATGTAAAGATAGGTGAGTATGCCAAAACAAATCACTGCAGCTCTGACCTGTATAGTCTGTCTCTGTTTATACATGATTCAACTGCAGATGGAAAACTGTATTTGATTAATAGCTCTGTATTGCCAGCCAGTTGTTGAGGAATAGAATTGCTTCATTTTGGTTGCTCTCCTCTGATCAGAAGGCTGGAGGCATGGATTTATAGGGAGAATGAAATGAATCATATCTATATGCATAGAGAGGAAGAGGCAATTAAGAGGAGTTAGGAGAAGCCAAACTTGAAGAGATTGTTAACACAGAAGGAGAACAGCAATTATTTGGCCTGATACCCAGGGTAAAGCTAGCAGCAAAAGGATTCAATTAAGACAGAGAAAATGTGAAATTTGGGCAAACCTTACAGGAAAATGTTCTGAGAAAGTGACCTATGGGGGTATGGAATAAATTGAAATCCCTGAAAGGAAAGATTTTAAGCCAGGCAAAACAGAGCATCAGCAAATATTCTGGTGATAACTCTCACAAGAGTGAGAAAATTGCTTGGACAGTCTAACTGGTTTCTTCTCTGTCTTAACTCAATAATTTTGATTTTTTCTTCCTGATGCATGGTAGCTTCAATAGGGTAAGTCCCTTTAATAATGACTAGGATATCGTGGTTCGTTAGTCTTTGGTGGGTCCGTTATTACTTTTCTGCAGTAGATATTTGTGCACTATGACAGACACACAAAAACCAACTGTACCCACAAACAGACCTGCCTTGGCTGTCACTGCAATAACAGCCTGTCTAGAATCAACATTACCTCCAGACCAAACCTAGCTCTAGCTGAGGTTCAGGGTATGATGGTGCCCTGAATTTATACATATGGGACACCACAGTAGATGTCCTTTTTGCTGTTTAAATTTTTATTCAACATCTGGTCATGAGGGAACAGAAGCTATTGATGTGTTTTCTGCTTGCTGAGTGCTTGGCCCCTAAAAAGCCATTCGTGTGTCTGTTGTGCTAGTAGGCATTTGTGTGCCTGAAAGCAGCTTTGTCAGCAGAGTCTGTGTTGGAAAAAGTGGGAAAGATATTCCCAAGGAGTGAGAAAATTCAGCCACAGTAGACATTCAGGTGACATATAATTCTTAATGAGATTTTTTGTGCAGCAATGTTGCAATATAGATGGGGGACTTTCTAGTATCCTCCAATTAACATTCCATGGAAGTAAAGGGGTGGATTTCTGAGAGAGACGTCAAACTGTTTATGAACCTGGGTCCATTTCAGGAAATTATTTTATCCAAAAAAGACAGGGTTTTTAAAAACATTCACACTGAAATGCTTTTCCACATGAAATGTTTCAATTCAGGAAATGCCAAAGCAATTTCTGTCAGTATTATTTTAAGAAATATTTTGACTTTTGTCTCAAAACATTTTTTTTAATTTAAAAATTTATTACAGTGAAAAGGAAAAAAAATAATTAAATAAAAAAATCCTAAATATTCTCAGGGTATAAGAAGATGTTTATTTTTGGAGTGAACAAATTCCTTCAAGTTGACCCCAAATGAAGTTGATTATTATGCTTTTTTTTTGCCTAGCTGGAAATCCTGAACATATTTTGTGATAGACCTGCCCAGGATTTTCTCTTGGATTTCTTTTAGGTGTCTGAACAGAAAAAAACAGAAAAAAATATTCTGTCTCTGCTGCGGAATGTGTTGCAGGGAGCAGTCTTGCCCTGGTTGGAGATGACATTGCATCTCTCTCTTATCTCTATGACTAACTTCCAGACACTCAAATTGCCTCCTAACATATGGAAGATGTATGGGCAGGATTTTCTGTACAAGCCAGACTGCAGCAGATGGGTGACAAATACAGCACTCTGTCTTTGATTTAACAAAAATAATCTACTTCACATTCATGGAGACTGCATGGTTTTCCCATGAAGTTTCTATGCAGGCTGACTTCTCCAAGGGATCTGCTTAAATTTCAAATAATTTGTAACTTGATTATGCTTATTTTTTCCTCAGTCAGGGAGAATATATTATATTTGATGCCCGTTTCCTCTCCCTTGCCCAACTCTATGACTTATTGTGCTTTTGCAGAGCAGCACTAGAGTCTTAAAACCAGAGACTTTGGCTTATCAGGTTTCTAGTGGAGCAGCCACAAAGGCAGGCAGGACAAAATCCCAGGCTGGTTCATAGAGGTTCATCACCCACACAGAGCAGGAGATGTGAACACTGGACCTCCTGCACATGCACAAATATATGTTCGCCCCAAGGATGGGTCCTAACGAGCTCCAGCTGTCCATATGGTGCCACAGATCAACTTTTTACCCAATGATGACCCATTCCACTCAAAGTCATGCATATCCCATGACTATGATGGTCACAGAAACATTTGGGTGCAAGTCACATGACAGTAACAAATCTGATGTGCTACCACCACTCAGGACATGACACTGAGTTTCACATATTCACAGGCATGAGAGGCCCACGAGCCACATCTGTCTGAAGAGCCATATGGTCCTGGCCCCTGAAATTCAGTTACAAACCTCTGTAAGATGTGTATTAGCCAAGGGCAATGAAACTCTTTCAAGCTCAAGTTACATGTGCTCACTCCAAACCCTGATTTCATGGGGGGATTTTTTCTCTCTTTACTGTGACTGTTCTCACACCCGAGTGGTGAGACAAACTACTTTTCAAGATGGGTGGGAAAAAAGGGGAAAAAGTTGTTACATAAAGGAAGATGATGCTCAAATTTATCCACCTGTGCTGGGAAGTGGGCATCATGCAAGGACCCTAAGGCTGAAGGGATGCTTTTCCCATCTGTCAGATGGAGACGTGTGACACAAGAGGAAGACCAAGGCTGTCCCCATCTCCGTTCACTTTTGCTGGTGCTGTCAGCATCGCAAAGCCACCCTATTTCACAAAATGAGCCTTTTCCACTGTGGTGCCCTCTGTGTTTTACAGGCTTCCTCCCACGTGAACGAACTCTTTTGCTTTTCAGGCTCCTTGGTGCAGCCACACACATTCCTCTGCAGAACAAGGGCAAAGAGGATCTCGCTAATCACACTGAGGGCTTTTTCTGCATTTTGTTTCCCCTTTTTTTATTTAATGTTCCGTGCCAGGCTGTGCTGAAGGAGCCGGCAGATGGACTGCGGCTCTGCTCTGTACACCAGGTGGCCTCAGTGGTATGTGCTTCAGCCCTGATCACCTCAAGGTGCAACCATCACTCCTGCCGATATCCTTTTTGTTTGCCGTGATCTGATCACGCTTGCAGTGCCGTGAAACAGAGCCAACAATCATGCAACAGGAGAAAATATAGGAGATAAAACACATGCATGGATGGGATTGATATCAGAAGGCATCTGTTAAACACACGTAATATATATATGAAACAGCTCTGCAGACAATGAGTGTTGTAGCTACCTGGAGGGACAGGGGTTGTTATCCTCTTCTCTGATAATAAAGTTCTTAAAAAATAAAAGCCTCAGCCACAGGAAAGAATTTTTGCATATTGACACATAGTGAGTTATTCCTTAAAGAGGAGATGCAGGAACCAACAGGTGACTGATAAAGTGGCTGCAGGGGAAAATGCATTGGGTCTCAGTGAGAGGCTGATTGTTCTCATGGAGGGAAGCTCCTGGTGAAATTTTTCATCTCACTGAACTGATTTAATATGTACACAAAGCAGGGATACACTAATGAAATTTGCTGGCAATATGAAGTTAGAGGATGCTACCAATGCAATGGAAAACTGTGAGTCACAGAGACTTGTGAAGGTTCAGTTGTACAATATGTAGGATGTCCACCCATGGTGGCAGTCATCTGACTAAATGTAAGTTTCTGTGGAGGAGTTACTCACCATGAATTCTCTTTACTGTTAGCAGTGAAAAAAAGCACTTTAAACGTACTATCCGTGTCTTCTTAAAACAGATACCTAAGGTACATTTAAAGGACTTTGCACTAAGTGTAGGTATCACTCACTCTTGATGGTGAAGACTCCATAAGGAGTCTGGGTCAGCTGCAGATGCATGAACTGTGCTCATAGAGGAAAATAATAAATTCTCTGCAAGCTGATGCCATGGTCATGGGGAGGGATACAGGAAGGGCAGGCATGGGGACTCCCAGTCTGATTTTCAAATTTGGAAAAAAAAAAAAAAATATTTAGAAGGTAAACTATGATCCTTGGATTGTTCAGTCAATGTATTTCCTGTACTGAAAATTCTTTCTATAAGACAGAAATGAGTCATGCCTAAATTTTCACCAGGAGCAAGTACTAAGAGTGTTCGTGATGGTGACCAGGCAGTGACCATCACTTCAGACAGGACTGAGGAAGTTTGGCCAGTTGGCCCATGGCTCAAGATCCAACTCCAAATGAAGTGTCAAATATAATAAAAACAAAGTTGGGGAGCCTGAGTGGGGTGTATCAGTCTGGACAATATTGATGGAGAGCTGGTCACGAGGCATTCACTGCTGGAGCACAGGTGCTGGTGGGAAGAGAAAAAAAGGGAAGGGAAAGGAAAGAGAGAGGAAGGGAAGGAAAGATATGCTTTCCAGATGCAGTCCAAAATTTCTTTAAGCAGATTAGCCCTCACTTGTGAACCGTCCTTCACATTGTCTCTTGTTTTCCACAATATTATCAAATCTCATGCCATGTTTTCACTCAGTTTTCTGGAGCTGTCGCCCCACACAGCATGAAAGCTGCATCTCTCCTTAGTATTTCTTCCTCCCTTCCCATGCCTACAGTGTCCTGGTCAAGCAATGTCCCAGATCCCAAGCTTTCCTATTCCTTGTACACTTTGCCAGAGATCACTAAAAAAGCTTCCAAACCCCTTCTCTGACTAGAGGGGGATTAATTGAGCCCAAATGGGTCAGGGGTCAGTGTCACATCCTACAGCTTGACTTTTTTCCTCCTTCTTTCCCTTGCTTATCTGATCTTCCACAAATGGGAGAAAAACTGGAATGCTGAACAATCAGAGGATCTATCAGGATTGCAGCTGCTTGCCAGGATGGAGGGATACATGACTGGAGAGACAGAAAAATCACAGAGAGATCTGAGAGAGGGAGGGAATGAGGAAGTAAAATTATCAACACCTAGAATTAAACCATCAGTCAAAAGAGATTAATTGCAGCAGGAAGCAGTGCAGGGCTGTGCATTACCTGAAGTATTTTATTACAGCAGAAGGAAAACTCTACTTTCAGGAACTGGTTGGTAGCCAAATAAGTTAGGCAGCCCAGAGAAGTTGTGACTACCCCATCCCTGTCAGTTCTTAAGGCCAGGTTGGACAGGTCCCTGAGTGACCTGGTCTGGTGGAAGGTGTCCCTGCCCATGGCAGGGGGTTGGAACAAGACGGTTTTAAGGCCCTTTCCAACCCAAACCGTTCTCTCATTCTAAGAAAAAACACAATCCTCTACTTCAGCCCTTTGCACATTGCCCAGAGGGTGACATTACAGAGGACAGATGGACAGACTGCCTCAGGTCATCCCTCATCTGTGACCAGGGGCCATGTAAGCCACCAAGGAGCAAGAGCTTGGTTCCCACTGGGATGATGTTCTGCCAAAAGATGAATTAATTCAATGTGTCTTATAAGAAAACAGTGAAATGTTGGAAAGGAAAGACACATAATTTGAAGGTGGCAAAGTAACTTGTGGAAGGTGATGAGTGTGTTGGCAGATTTAAGTACAGGCATGCACTTCAAGAGTTAGACCAGAGACCAGTAAGGACACAGTGAGTCAGATACTGGGCTGTAGGGGGAAACATTTTTAATTGTGGTAAGCTAAGACTATTTTTTTTCTGTCTACAATGCTTAATTGATCTCTGGAACTCATATACATACTATAATGTATTACTGGGCATGCAATTTTGCAGGAGGAGGATATATTTGGGAATACTCTGAGTTATCTCACAGAGTATAGATGCATAATGGAAGTGTAATATAACATAAACTCTCATACTTCAGGGTATACAATCATTACTGCTGACAGGTTTATATGGCAAAATTAGTCCATAATTACTCAAAGAGAATTCTTGTGTCTTCCTCGGAGGAACTCTTGGAGGAAGAATACTGGATTAAAAGCATTGCTAATTGTATCCAGCACAACTCTTCCTATATCTTAGTAAATCTTTTCAATGTCTGACTCATATGATATGGAAAAAAGTTCATATCTCCTGCAGGTTATATAAATTTCAATAAGAACAGAAGTTTAATTTCAATGAATGGTATTATTGGGAAAAGCAGAAAGATCCAAACAAAAGCAGTGCACTGGCTGTTTTTCAGGGCTAACCTACCCGTAAGCATCTAATGGAAGTGCAGTGGTTGATAATCAACTAATGTCTCCCAAAAAAGTCACCCCCTTAATTACAGGGCCCCCTGACACTTCTTCCACTGGGGCCCATTTGGCTATGTAGCACATGTCCAGACCTACAGAATTTCCTTTCCTTCTCTCTATCTTTTAAATTTTATTTAAAAAATTATAATTAAAGACTACAAATCCCACTATACAAATTAATATTAAGGAAACTGAGTGAGAGGTTGACACATCTTGATGTTCATAGGGCATCCCACTTCCCTGGGGATGTCCACTGGGTGCTGTCAAGTGACTCTCTGGTGCCTGGGTTTTTAGGTGCCTCAGGTGGTTCACATTTACCATGAAGATGAAGGGAATTACACTGGATTAGCCTGTGGGATTCCTATGGTTTAAGGAAAGAAAGTAGGCTCTTGAGACCTCAGCTACTATCTTGGATGAGAGCTCTTGAATTCTGTGGCTGTGCCAGTTAATAGAGTGAAATGTCTGAAGAGCAAAAGAATAATTATTCTTCAGGATGGTAGGAACATATGATGGAATTCCCCATCCTCTGATAAACATATCTACAAGCAAGTGATCAAATTGAAATACTTTTGGTTCACAAGCAGCTAATCTGCAAAGAAATCTCTCCCTTGTTCCTCCCATTGCCTTCACAACATTATTTTCATTTCTATCTAGATTTGTTTGCTTGTTAGTCTGTGGCCTCCCCCTAAGGATGTAACTGCAGATGGATGAATTATTTTATTTTATTAAATATTATTCTTGGCTTTTTGGAGACGTTTTTTGTTTTGCTTTAATGATTATTCCTTCTGGTGTTATTTCAGTTTTCAATTACAACTTGTGTGTGTATGTGTCTGGTACACTACTATTTTGTGAATGGATGTATGCACTTATTGTTAATTGATTCCCCAAATAAACCCAAATGCTTGCATTGAAATAATGTGTTATATTTCTTGCATGCCACTAAGCTGGATGCCTTCCAGTTTGGCATCTACTGCTGCTCTGGAGGTGGGCATCTTTCTCTCCCTTCCATTACCTCTGGAGTAAACAGAAACGGTTATGTCAATTTTCTCTGCAGACCTCATAAAATTGGCTGATGTCTCTGAATATAGGTGGCCAAAGTTGCACTTCTAAGTGTGTATTTAGCCATCTAGAGAAACAGTTGCTTTAAAAAAAGGAAAAAAAACCCAAACAAGAAAACACGGAATTCTCAGCAGCCCACACAGACTTCAGTGAGGGTTTTTCTTCCCTGAAGTCAGGCCATGATGAAGGACACTTTTCAAAAGCAAGCATTGTTGGTCTATATCTGTTCCTATTTAAACCAACATCTCCTTGAGAGTTATGTCAGAAATGAGAATTAATCCACAATTAGTCCTTTAGCCAGTTTTTGCAATCTCATTTTTTCAGGCTTTAGCTAGAAAACACAGCTGAAGTCCCTGATGGTGGGACCATGCACTTCAGCAGGTTTCTACAGGTCATTTAGTTCCTCTTTACACCAAAGAAGAAAGATAATCCTCTTTCAACTGTTATTCATCCCACATATTATGGACATCTATCTTAGGAGAAGATGAATCATTTCCTGGAGGTGCTTCTCTCTCTCTGTCTCCTTTCCATTCAGGAAACCTAGAAAAAAGCTTAAGCAAGGCTATAAATTGTAGATAGAGAAAATGGGGGGAGATGAATCCCACTGTGCACCAAGAATCAATGACTGTTGATTCATTGAGTTCTAACTTTCAAATGCTCTCAGCATTTCTGTTTTGACAGTTTGGAATTTTACACTCTTAACTACTTGCTGCTATTTTTATGAACCCCCCTCAAAAAACATTAAACTGGCCCACTGTGCTGCTAGCCATAGGGACATCTGTGATGAGGTTTAGTTGCTTAATCACAGGCAACTTAATGTTGTTTTAGAAACTGAAAGCTTTCATGTCTGGTCTCCAGATGCCAAAATAAGTCAGGTTTCCCCAAAGGCATAGAAGAATGTGTATGAGAAAGAGTCCAGAGAGTGGCCACAGGGATGCTCCCAGAGCTGGAGCCCCTCTGCTGTGGAGCCAGGCTGGGAGAGCTGGGGGTGTTCACCTGGAGAAGGGAAGGATCCAGGGAGACCTTAGAGCCCCTTCCAGAGACTAAAGGGGCTCCAGGAGAGCTGGAGAGGGACTTTGGAAAAGGGTTTGGAGTGATAGGACAAGGGGGAATGGCTTCCCACTACTGGAAGGCAGGGTTAGATGGGATATTGGGGAGGAATTCCTGGCTGTGAGAGTGGGGAGGGCCCTGGCACAGGTTGGACAGAGATGCTGTGGTTGCCCCATCCCTGAAAGTGTTGAAGGCCAGGCTGGAGCAACCTGGGATAGTGGAAGGTGTCTCTGCCTGTAGCAAGGAGTTGGAATTAGATGAGCTTTAATGACCCTTCCAACACAAACTATTATATGCTTCTGTAAGGGAGGCTTCCTGGGCCTGGGAGGATAATTCAAATGCAAGCCTATAGTTGGATTAAGCCCCTGGTAAAATACCTTCAAAGAAAAGGAAGCAGAAGCTGGGAAGGAATCAGGGCAAACCATTCAAGTCAAAACTCCCCAGGGCTCACCTGGGAAACCTGAGGTAGCTCCCACTGTGTGGTATATCTTGTCTGCACAGCTCCTGCCATGCAAAGGCAACAGCCAGGGTCCTGGAAGCAGAGCTGTGCTGTGGCCAGGGCTGAGCAGCCTGCTAATTATCCTGGTCTTTCAGCAAGATTAATTATCACTGAGTTGATACAGCACAAACGCTTTTGGCTGCAGTACTGGCTTGATTGGGACCTCTGAGTGGTGTGTTATATGTTGCAGTCAAGGCCAGAGTCAGCAAGGAAAATGGCTAAACAACTGGAAGGGATCATGAAAAGCACAAGTAGCAGCTTGCTGAAAATAAACTGCTCATCTCCATGAAACTCTTCCTGGTTTAACAAGAGTGACTTTAACCTATGGAGTATAATAACATCCCCTAAGCAGCTGAGCACTCCTAGAATGATTTAAAAGCTGGTAATCCTTCATACCAAAGTACAGAACAACAAAGATTATTGAGCCTTAATACAAACAGAATTTTTAAGATATTTCAGTATTACTTAGTTGTTTGCTGACAAAGTTGAAACCATCACCTTATCATCTTCTGGCTGAGCATGGTAATGTTTTAGAATTGGAGACACATAAACAATAAAAACTACTGGACTGTATAAGGAATTGACAAAGGAGGTAATTTATCTTACTCCAGTATTGATCATTCCTCAGCCACAAAATGCAATACAGAAATGTCAAACATTCTTGTACTGCTCAGTGCGCCCAAGTCTTCTGATGTGATCTGGAGAGAGCTGTTGCCCTTATCAATGATGATTTCTCTACAGGTAGGACAGCAGTGTAAGGATGGCAGTATGAGAAAAACCCAAATGTCCGTTAGCCTCCAATCCTGCCTCCAAAAGAAAGTTAGAAGAGATCATTCCCAAAAGTTGCAGCTAGGAGTTTAACACCTCCCAACCTGAAAAATCACTTCCTAATCCCCATGCATATATGTTAGTGACACTAATTATAAGATATGGAGAGATTAACCTAATTTCAGTTGTGTTTTTCCCTAGAACTCTTCCTTAATCAGTGCCTGACATGCATTGAAACATAAGGTCAATCAAAACCCAAGACAACCAAAAATGTTCCTGAGACTATTTTCACAGGAAGGGTGTTTATGTGCTTAGGTGATTTTAATTCACTATTGCAGCCCTGCAGATGGGTAGGTCAGATATTGTTATAAAAAATTTGTCATAAAATCCCAGAATGGTTTGGTTGGGAGGGACATCAAAGACTCTTGTTCCAATGCTTTTCTATGGGCAGGGACACCTTCCACTATCCCAGGTTGCTTCAAGCCCCATCCAACCTGGCCTTGGACACTTCCAGGGATGGAGGAGCCACAGCTTCTCTGGGCAACCTGTGCCAGGGCCTCCCCACCCTCACAGGAGAGAATTTCTTCCCAATATTTAATCCCAATCTCTCCTCTTTCAGTTCAAGACCTCTCTCCCTCATCCTGTCATGATCTGAACATGTAAAAAGTCATTCTTCCAGTGGCTTTTTTGCAATGACTTTGGGGATTTCTGACCAAATACATACAGTCAGGTTCAGGCAGTCATCCTGCTACCCTTTCCTTGCTCCTTACTATCATGAACCAGGGCCAACAAGCTAAAACAATCCCTGCTCCAGTCAGCATGTGTCCCACAGAGTGCTTGGATAATGCATAACTGTCTGCAGATGTTGGCAGCTCATCTCTGGGGGAGACCTTAAGAAATCCCCCAGGATTTATTCTGATGTTCACATCTGACACGAATACAAGTAACCTGGTGCAAAAATCCAGTGATGCAGAGGACTACCTAATTTCTTAGTTGGCAGGCATAAGCCTTTGCTACATACCAGTTGCAAGGGCATTTTTGCAGTCAGAATTTGTGCATCCTTTTCCATTTGAATACTTGTAAAGGTCATATTGGTCTTGGCTACTCATTTATTTCCTTTCTCTCACTGAATTTTTAACAATGACAGGCGTTCATCCAAAGCTCTGAGCTCCTCTACACTGCATTAAAATTCACAATGTCATTTGCTTTCAGTAAATATATTCAAATGAGCTGCCTTCAAAACCATAAATGACTCACCATACAATCAATCATAATTGCAGGACCCTGAATTTCTCCTCTACATGTTGTCCTTTAATGCCCAGAAAAAACACATGATATAACTCTTACCAAAAACTAGTTGTGGAAAAGAAATTTGGTGTGATCATTTTTATTCTCTAAGGAAAACTTGGTAAGTTAAATACAGGACCAGTTTTGGCTGGAAAGTGAAACAGATACATGTAAATTTTATATTACCACTCAGAGCTCTGAGTTCCTGCACTTAAGAAAACTTATCTTTCTAATCAATTATTAAGTTTGAAAATGGAACATGCGCTTCCCACTTATTTTCTCATAAACCTTCCTGACAATTTTAAACGTACATATTCACATGCTAAAAATCTGCTTGTTAAAACACTACATGGTCAAAGCTTCCAGTCAGATAAAAATGATTAAGGCATTTTCTTATGGAATGTAAAGAGTTATGCCAAGAAAATAAAGTAAAAGAAATGCCTAACTAGAAATTATCCAGAAGATTTTTAATTTTAATCTCATTTTTCTCAAAACATTATCCAGTTAAAGAAAAAAGTATGAAAAAGGAAATATTAAGAATCTGATTAATTCTTTCATAGATAACAGTGAAACTGCTGCCTTTTTCTGTGTTCTTGGTAAGGTCAGGGATAGGTTTATCACTAAATCACAGGTACGAAAGGTAGAAGAGATCTATTAGGAAATCCTGGCTTCCCTTCTGAAGCTCTGTCCGGTCAAGCATTTAATGTCTCAAAACAGCAAGGCTCCAGTCACTTCCCTTGAGAGACGATTTCATTACCTAACAGATCTCAGTGTGAGAGACTGAGTTCCAAACTAAATTTTACTTTTCATGTTGCTAGAGAGTTACTCTGTCTCAGCAATGACTGCCTTAAACCCCGTGCCCTTTATCGTGTGATAAATCTGCCCTGTACTCACACACCTTTGAACTGAGCGTTCAGCTTTTGGTTTACTGACTTTGCTACTTGAATCCATGCTCTTTTCCTCAAGGCTGATTTAAGTTACTATCAACTTTATTTAGCCTGCTGGTGCTTGATGGGTATGTTCAATGTAATGGTTAAACTCCCAATAGTCAACAGTGTTCCTCTACAGCAAAGCTTACAAGAAATAAGCAAAAAATACTGTTAGAGATGAAGAAATAAGGGGAGATTGTATCTGTAGATCTCAGCTGTAGATATTCCTGAGGATAAAATAAACAAGTACAATACATATCAACTTCCCCCTCTGCCTGTTTCATGCATTACTTGTCTTCTTTGGGTCTCATCCAAAGACCTCTGAACTGAATGGAAAACTTTCACTGACTTCAATAAGCTTTGGGTCAACCCCTCAAGGGCAGCAATTTTGTCTTCCCAAAGTGTGTGGTAATGGTTCAGTGAGATACTTCAGCACACAGCTGCCTTCAGTATTGGAGTTATCTCAGAGCTTTTCGTGAGGTTTTTCATACACTAAATAAGCTTGTGCTTAACCAGCCTGATGATTGTCCATTTTTAATACAGACTTGGCCCTATGGAATGCCAAATGTCATAATCTTAATATTATGAATTTTATCTCTATCAGATGTGTTGAAGCTAAATTTTATATAACAATAATTCAAAATGCAAAACAAATTAGTCTGCTATATTTTGTATTTACACAGCTCAAAAATATGTCTTGTGACTTCATAACAGATTGCTAATGAAGGTTCCTTTCAGTAGCCTGTCTCAAATCATCAAAAAAAGCAAAATCAAATAGAAGTAAAAACATAAACTTCATAGACTATGATATACATGCATTAAATCCAGTGAAAACATTTTTGCTAGAACAATTTTATGTTTTAAATGAAGGCAGATTGAAACTGGAATATTTTGTAGGAACATGACTATTATGATATTTTTATAGGAAAAATATCTCATCAAATTGCTTTGATTTTCTTATTTGTGCCACTAATGTAGAAATTATTTGTTTTGAGAAAACAAAAGATGCATTTTTGAATTTACCGTATTGTTTTGTTTTGACTTATAGCAATTACTGAATTCATTATGCCATTTAATATAGTGTATTATACTCAATATTTCATTACAGTGTTTTTCAACATTACAAGACAATTCTAGTTTTTCAAAGTAGTACATCAACAATTCTTCCTGAGGACTTCCAAAATTTCTGTTCTCTGAAAGTTTCTCTTTAAATGCTTCCAATTTTTTATTCTTGTTCAATATGCAAACATAAAATTTAACATCTTCACAGCACTCACAGAAGTTTGAATTTCTGGGCACTTGTAGTACCAACTCAATCATATGTATTTCCAAGCTGAAACTTCTACAGATATAGCCAACTACAGTCAATTTTTTTGCACATTAGGTCTAGATTCTCAACTATGCCCATTTACGATCTGATCCAATGCACTCCTTCTTCATGCATATTCTCATGACTGATTCTGGAACTGCATTTTCAATCATAGAATCATAGAATGGTTTGGGTTGTCAGGGAATTTAAAGCTTATCCTGTCACAACTCCTGTGGAAGTTCCAGCTCCCCCTGGGCAGGGACACCTTTCACTATCCCAGGTTGCTCCAAGCCCCGTCCAACCTGGCTTTCAACACTTCCAGGGATGGGGCACCTGCAGCTTCTCCGGGCAACCTGTGCCACGGCCTCACCAGCCTCACAGCCAAGAATTTCTTCCTAATATCTAATATAAACCTGCCTTCTGTCAGTTGGAAGCCATTCCTCCTTGTCATGTGCCCCCAGGCCCTTGTCCAAACTCTCCGTCCAGCTCTCCTAGAGCTCCTGGTCTCCCTATATTCTTCTCTTCTCTGAACCAAACATCCCCAGCTCTCCCAGCCCAACTTCATAGTTAAACTTTAATGAAAACAAGATCAATTTTTAGAAAAAAATATGCTAAGTCAGCAAGATTGCATTCTTCACATAGATATGAAAAAACTATAGGCAAAGGAGAATCTGGCTACCTGGAGCTCCTGTCTGGAGACCATCTTCTCCTTGTCCTACACCACTTGGTCACCTCAAAAGCTGTAGCAGAAGCACATCAGAAATCCTGCTCTGGGATTCCACATTGTAGTGCAGGGTAGTGAGCTACACATGGCCACGTTTTGTTTATGACAGATGGCTCTTCCCAAAAATACGATGTGCAAGATTGTGCTGACTTGGACAGTTCTGCATAAACTGAGGGGGATTGACAGGGTGTAATATACTTTTTATGTTTACTAAAAGTCTAGAAGAGAATGGGCCAAACCCGGCAAAGAACAGCCTGTTTCAAAGATACTACGGCTGGAAAATGTTGTTTCTCGCAGAGATCAACTCTCTATAATAAGCTTCATGGTGATCCTGGATGGCAGGGGAAAAAACTGTGCAGATTGGGAAAGGAGTCAATCACATGATTTTTATTTGTATGCTATCACAGAGATGTCTGTGAGAGGAAAAGGGAACTTCTGCTCGTCTCCACAGCTCAGCACAAAGCCAGCCTAGCGGGAAACAAGCTACCTCATGGCCTTGAAACTACTCGTGGGAACCATGTGGAATTCAAATGCAAGAAGGAGAATTTGTCCGTGATGAACAGGAACCCTCAGAAAGGCTGAGTTGATGGACAATTTGCAAAAGTCAGCTGGGAATTGGACCAAACAAAACACACATGCAACCTTGCTTGAGTGACAGATTGAAAGAGCCTTGCTAAATTTCCCAGAAAGCTGGGAATCTGTGAGTCACACATGGGATTTTCTTTACCTTTGTGGTTTTTTTTCCTGTGCTTTTTTGAATGTTTGCTAAATGGAGAATGCGTGTGTAATGTGGGGTTAACTGAAAAACTTTTCCTAAAGCCTGAGGATTATAGTCCATCATGAGATGTTGGAGTTATTCTGATGTCCCTCAACAGTATAGATTAGGTAGGTCTGGTGAGGTTAATGTGGCAGAACTGATTTGTGCCAGCCGAAGATCAACTCCTGTTTTAAATGTTTTACTGGAAAAGGAGGACTTAATTGTTTTGCTCCAGATTTTTCCAGATGTTGCAGACTGGAACCTGCTACTGAAACGGGATCTCTCATCCCCTTTTTCAGATTACACAGCAGACAGACAGAGAGACAGACAGAGCACAGAGGGCATTTTGGTTGCAGCTTCTATTTTTGCCACTTCCTCTGAACTGTGTAAAACCTCCCATGACTAAAATGTCTTTCTCTGGAACAGGGTAATCACATCTACTGGGATGATATAAATGAGTTGCGTGGGAAGCATTTTTTTCCTAGGCTAAGAAACTGATATTAAAAAAAAATGCCATTACATTCCAAATTGAGAGCTTTGGGAAAGTTCGTGGGAAATAGGAGAGACCTATCCTCAAAAGAGTCGATTAACTCACTCTTAGGTTAAAATGTGGGAATTGGTAGCATTTTAAACCCTGTGTTTGTAGGTGCTTGGAAGGAGCCTCCATTTTTGTAGCTGTCACATGGATTGGAATTCCTTTCAAGAAACAAATTTAAACCTTATGTGCTTCTCTGAACAATTTTGTTTCTATCAAACTGACGTTTGCTGATGACAAAACATTTTGTTCCAAAAATTCCTCTCATGATAAGAATTCACCAAGTAGAGTTTACCTAACCTTTTTGGAGCCCTTGACAGAAAAACCATGGCTTGAAAGGAGCTGGAGTCTGCCTACTTGAAGACCATGATGACTTTTCCTCTGCAATTCTTAGGGCTGAGTTCTGCATGGAAAAAATACTTCCAAAGTTTGGCCTCACCAGTTTTTTTCTCAGACTGTATAATCCCATGATTACATGGTGATGTTGATGCAACCTGACACTGTGTGTCAGTGGAGTTTCTAACAACTTATTTTGTAGCACTGAAGGGAAAACCCAGCAGCTTGGGTGCTTAAACTGAAGCAGAATTAAATAAAAGAAGGAAATCTGATAATCACTATTTACTTGCAGATAACTGGCAGGCTTTCCTGGAAGTTTCAACTAGTGATATTGTTCACAAAGTACTTGACAGCCTGCCAGTCCACTCAATAGATATCTCTGCCAGGCCATTCAGTACCTATCTGTATTTAGAAATATTTCAGGAGGATGCTCGACTGGTTGTCAAAAGCTGCTCCCGTATCAACCTTGTGTATGAGCACACAGATCAAATCCTTAAGCTGGTTATGACATAACCTTGAACATTTCCTCAGCTGGGGCTCAGAGTCCTGTTGGCCTTTTCATGGTACTCTCAGAAGTTACTGCTTTTTGATCATCAATGATAAGAGTGGGTACAATGGTCTTGCTGTCACTATTTAGGTCACTGCTGCTACAGTCTCTTGTCAGAAAGGGTATGCATTCCCCCAGCTTGAAATTTCAAAACTTTGCCGAAGATTTTACCCTTCAGTCAAGAAAACACATCTTTCTCCCTTTGCAAGGGAATACAATTTAGCTGGAATCCAATTAGGAATATAAAAAAAAAATCACTTCATACAGTATAAGAATACCCCCCTCCTTGGCCTTTCTGAGAGAAAGGTTAAATCAGTGTAAAGTGCAACAAAAGATCTGGGAAGATTTTGAATGTCGACAACGTTGTTGAACCACAGATGAACATCTCTGAACACTCGCTGGTCACAGAGGGAGTGCTGAATCCACTGTGAAGAATGGCTTTTGTGAAATGTCAGCTGGCAATAATGCAGTGTGGTGTATGAGGGAGCACTGAAGAAGAGGAAAAAAACCACTGAGCTGAGGTAGCATACATCCACTTGTGCAAAATTCACTATAGTAAGTACCTAAAAACATTAAACAGATTAGATTTTAAACTCCTTTGCAAATAATATATCAGGACCACGCAAACTGCAGGGTTTTCCTCCAGATCATGTGGATTTTTTGGGGACTATACCTCACTGTTTCTCAAGGAGCAGTGGTGATACATACCTTGGCTCTGTACCATGAAAGTATATGGAAGATTTAGGATGAACTGCCATGCTCTTACATCTCCCAAAGGTGAAATCATTCCTGATGAGTCGATATTTTAGTCTTTGAAACTTTCCTCTCATTGGAAAATCTGTCTGAACATCTCCAACAATGAAACCATAATGGTCATTAGTCACCTATTTCCTAAAAGTGCTCTACTGCAAATAAATCTAACAAGACAACACTGAAGAATTAGTGTTTAGCCCTTGTAGGTGTGAAATATTTTGTGTGGACACCTAAGCCTATTTTATTAAGGTCATTCAAAGGCAATAAAGCCTCATCTTCAAACTTATCTAAACTTTTAAAAAAAATTAAAGAGAAAATTACTCTATGAGGAAATGACATCCTGATTTAGAACACTCGAGATGTAGCAGTCTGAGCTGTGATTTTTAGAAGTGTTAGCTGTGCATGATTTTCAGAGGAAATCAAGAGGAACAGGAGGGTGTTGTTTAGCCACAGTTTCACACCTTCATCTCTAGTGAATGCTCACTTTGCTGGTCTAGTCTACACTGGTCTTAAAAGACAGCTGCTGCTCTTTGACGGCTCTTTGGAGTGTAAAGTGATGCTCGTTTTAGTCCTCACCTTGCACTGGAATCAAACTCACCTTCAAGTTATAATGGGCCAAGAACATGCTGCAGGTGAGCTGTGCTGCCAAAAATGCCTGTACTAGTGCCCTTTGGCTTAAAATATTTCTTCACTTACAGAGAATCACAGAATATCCTGAGTTTGAAGGGACTCAGAAGGACCATCGAGTTCAACTCCTCACCATGCACGGGACACTCCAATAATCCCATCAGGTGCCTGAAAGCCTTGCCCAAACACTACTTGAGCTCTGGCAGCCTTGGGACCATGACCAAACCCTGAGGAGCCCATTCAGTGCCCAATCACCCTCTGGGGGAAGAACCTTTTCCTAATATCCCACATAAACCTCCCCTGACACTGCTCCCTCCTTGCCCTTGGGTCCAGAGAGAAGAACACAACAAAGGCTCAGTGCATACATTTGAGTGAGTCCAAGATGATCATCTGCTGCAGTCATGTACAACATATCCCTGTTCCGAAGGCGTGGGTAGCTCTGTAGCTCCCAACTCTTTTTATAGCTGGTACATATAACACTTGTAAAGCAGAATTCAACTGACCCGCTTTAGGTGTCTACTGCAGATCAGATGAATCATGTCCCAAAAGTTCTATTTCTGGAGAACTAGCTCAGATGTGTCTATACTGTTGATGTATAAAATTGGGCAGATTTAGCTCATCACAGTGGGATTTAAGATATGATACTGTGAGTCTGAGCCCACGCTGTCTTTGGCCACACGATGATTAAACAAAAATAACAAAATACAAAAGCAGTGGTCAAAGGCAAAGCAAACAGACTTGGTTTTGGCTCAAGTATTAACACAGCTCTACAGCCTGTGGGACAAGATGACTCCTTCTGAACAGCTTAAAATTCAGCCAAAAACCCCGAAGGACTTCATTATTAAACTAGTGAGAGCTTTGACATCTAAAGATGCTCCTAAGAAGGGCTGTCTTTGTTGGCCACCGGGCTGTTTACCCACAAAATCTGGTGAACAACTGGCTTGACATATTATTAGTATGTTTTGTTAACTTATCATGAAACATCATTAGCTGAACTATAAGAATTAGAGATGGATAAATATGTGCAGTTAAATTTGGATTTTATCCTTCAGCTTCTGCAGTGTCCCTGTCTTAAGCACTGCCTCAAGAAGACTGTGAAAAGCAGGGCCCCTGCATTTGTAAGTGTGGGTTTTCTTTTCCCAGAAAAAAAAATTAGTGATATTTGCCTTGGATTAACTCATAGAGGAGCAGGGCAGTGCTTATTGGGCAAGTCAAGTTAACACCTTCTCTTGCATATTGTGGATGCTGTCCCATATACAAATCCATTTAGAAAGATAAACAAAGACAGAGTAAGCATCCAGTTGTCAAGAAAGCATTTCTAAGGATGAGGGACAACAGCTGAAGAAGAGGCCTAGGTCTAAGTTTGCTTTTCCCCTCTATTTTCCTGGAGCTAACATATGGCATAGATTCATCTTTGTCTCCATGTCCCTACAAATGTCTCTTTTTTACTGTTTGAATATGAATTTTTTTTTCCTATTGTGATCACCAAAATATCACCTTTTCCAAGTATAACTCTGAAGAAATTTTTTGTTCATAGCAAAAGACAGTGTTAGAAGGAAAAAAGAGGGGATTTTCAAAAAGATATAAAGAAGTTGCGGATACGATTGTAGAGCCTTGAACCTAAAAGGGAAATATAACATCCACCAAGTGAAGTGATGTTTCTCTGCTGTTGAAAGTCCTTTTCAACAGTGTAATAATTTCATCAGTTTCAGCCACAGACTAAGGAAGATCATGATCTAATTGCCCCAGACGATCTTTTCCTGGGGGCACTTAATAAGGACTTGCTGTACCTTTACTTGCAGTCTTGCCTTACTTGAACTTTCATCCCCTGCATGCTGCATAGCTGGTGGGGAGACTGTCCTGAATGGGTGAAAGCTTTTCTCTCCTCTCTCTCCTGTCACTTAGAATGGATCTAAAATAAGATGTCTCCAGATCAACCCCCACCCAGGTCCCTGGGAAAAGAGGATCACCACACTCAGACCACTCCAGAGCTGACTGCTGGGAGGGAGGGGACCAGGAACAGATGCTGATGCTGTTCTGTGATTTTTGCTTTTTGTTTTCTGAGCTTCTGGCAGTCCTGTCTGAAAACAGAACCCTGCACAAACAGCATCTCTGGAGGATTTCTCTGTTTTGTTAGAGCATTTTGCAAAGCTTTATTTTGTTTATAGCTCTGCTACTTTTAGTTTGTGCCTCCTGCTTTTCCAGCCAAAATGGAAAATTAATTCTTTGTCCAGCCTGTGTGCTATCCACAGAATTGAGGAACAGAAGAGAAATTAAAAGGAGAATAAAAGAGTGAGAACAAAATTTTATTCCTAGGGAAGACATTCCAAAGAGACTCTTATGGTGGGTATCCATCCTCATGGGTACAGCAGACAGGCTGAAGCTTCCTTTCACAAGCAGTCCCAGACTTGAAATGAGGTTTGACTTTCAGTACAGGAGCTTGCTTGGGTCTGGGAGGCCATTGACTCGTATTGATGGCTTCTCTTGAGCCATCGAACCTGTTGTAAATGAATCTGAAATTCCAGTTAAATGCAGAGACTATATAAGGGTCTTAGATGGGATATTAACTTTCCTTCCTCCAGTGGTCGTAGGGCCTTATTTCTATGTGTGCGCCAGGGCAAAATACCCTTTTTGGATCTTTCTTTGTTTCCTGGTTGCAGAGGGGGAAATCATGCTGAAATCACATGTATTCCTATCAACTGAGTCTGTGGAGACAGACTTCAAGAAAAAACAAAATTATATCTCTCCAAGAAACAGCCATTTGAAGCTCATTATTTGACTGAGTCTTGAGCATCATCTTCACAGAAAAGCATATTCCAGGTAAATTTTAACCAAACCACACTCTTCAGTGCTGTGTTTTTGAGTACAACTCATAAATATTACAGTAAATATCAGAGATTTGACACTTGAGACACTGTCTTCATTTGACACTGCCTTGGTTCGGTGGACATTTGGCCTGTTGGAGAAAACAGAGCTAATGCTCTTGTTAGGAGCTTGATTAACAACCCACTTTAATGCATGACCAAGCTGCCATGTAGCATGGCAATCATTCCATGCCTCTGTACTGAATACATGACCCTAGCAATAAAAACACTGCTAAGTGCCGAGAGCAGCTAAAGCAGAAATAACCTTGAAACAGAAATGAGGAAGCTGAGAGAGTGGCACAGGATTTTGCCACCATTTTCCTAATGAATCTTCAGCAACCTAGTTTCCAGCAGCTGTTGAGCAGGTTTGAAACCTGCAAACTCAGAATCTGAACTGTGTCAAGGTCTAAATCCTATGGTGGGGCTGGAAAATCATATGGAATATCATCTCCTCAAGATCCAGTTTGCTTTGAAATTTTTTTTTTACTTTCCCAGGACACACGACTTTATGCAGTGAAAATTAGTTACTCTGCTACCGAAAGACTGGTTTGAGGCAAACCAGGTACATGTGTGTGGGAAGCAGAGGCTGATGTGTGCCGTGGGGTGTCTTTTATAATCCTTTGGGCACTGTGTGTCATGGAGTCAGGTCTCACTGCTGATCATATAATATTCTGATTTGGAAGGGAATCCAGAGGAACTATTGAGTCCAGCTCTTGGAACTGCACAGAACAACCCCAAGAATCACCCCATCTCCCAGAGAGCCTTGTCCAAACACTACTTGAGCTCTGGCAGCCTTGGTGTTGTGACCAAACCCTGGGGACCCTGTTCAGTGCCCAGCCACCCTCTGGAGGAAGAACATTTTTCTAATATCCAAGCTAAACTTCCTCTGACACAACTTCAGGCCATTCCCTCAGGTTCTGGCACTGGTCCCCATGGACCAGAGGTTGGTACTGGCCCTCTGATGCCCCTTGTGGGGAAACTGCAGACCTCAATGAGGTCTGAGTTCACTGTCCTCTTCTCCAGACTGAAAAACCCGAGTGGCCTCAGACACTGCTCCTACGACTAATGAGGAAAACCAAGTTTGGAAAAAACATTTAAAAATATTTTGCCCCTTCATGCTACGCACACTTTGTGTACAAGCTGAACCAAGTTTCTTGCCCTGGCTTCGGGGCTCTGCCTTGTACTTTGAACAATCATAATCCTGTTAAATCTCAATGCAGCTCAAATAAAACACGTACTGACCCATGCTTTACTTTGTAAAGACACCTATAAACTCCTCCAATGATGCAAGAAAATGCACAGGAAACCTTTAATGACTCTGACAATTTAGTAGCATGGGCTTTCTGCTCTGCTGAAAGATGGCCTCTCCAGAGGCATACGTGTGGGCACTGGTTCAACAGTGAGTCAGATGGAAGAGATCCAGCAACTGAATCACCAGTGCCAGCATCTGACATCTACCTACTCACTATGTTTACCCAGGCTTAGCCAGGGAGGCTTGCTGAGTACCTAACCCAGCACAGCAGATTTGGTAGAGCACTCTTAGAGCTCATCCACTTGCCCCCAGGAAAATAACTTTCAAGATTAAAATGCTGGAATAATGGTTGAAACCCTCAATATGCTCCAGAAATGGTACTTTCCATTTCAGTTCTCATGCACTGTTGAGAATTGAGCCCTTTAAGCTTTTGTTTGTTTGTTAAAACAGGATACACTGTTATATTCTTCTCTGGAGACCCTTTTACTAAGAGTTACAGATTGTGGAGAGATACTGTACTACAGAACAACTGTGAAAGCTTATTGTCCCTATCTCACAGCAATAAACGCATTCCATAAATTGCAATTAAAGATGCAGTTGGGGAGTCTAGTTAAATGAGTGGCAGCCCTCCAAATATGTTGGCTTTTACTTTAAGAAAGGGCAGAGGTGTTCTATATTTTGGCAGTGCTTGCATGCCTCTTTGTGCCAAGAAGGATCCATTGAAGCTGGAGAGACTTTGCTTTTAACAAAGCTGTAATGGCTTAGCATAGCACACTGTCTTATATTTTCTAGGAGCTCTGCTCAATATCCGTTAAATCAGCTTGAGAGACAGGGGTAGTGTTAGTCACCAGCAACTAACATAGGCCTAAATTGTGTCTGTACTGGGTGCAAATTTAAATTTTAAATTGTGCTGTTAACTTGTTATATGCTGTTTATCTTTGCGGGTTCAAAGCTGGGTTGGTGTAATAAATAAGGGCAATTTGCCGTTTCATGTTACAGAATGATTGTGGGGAAGGAAGCCTAAGGACAGTCTGCCTCTCACTCCTCATTTAACACTGCCTGATGCACCTCATGTTGTCTTGATTACCTGACAGCAAAAGCCCCACATGACTTCCCAAATCCTTATTAAATTGGTCGTGTCCTCAGTCCTATAACTCTCCTTGTCCAGCAAAAAAAAAAATATTTTCAAAACTTCAGTGAGACGTCACCTGTTCATCCAAGGCTGCCTGAGTATCTTGAGAGTCTGAAATGGTAGTTCTGTGCTGCACACTTGGGCATTCATTTCAATAAATGCTATCATGTTGGCATTGAAAAGTCAAAAGTTGACAGAGAACAGACAGAAACATTGCACTAGAATATCTAAAAATGATGCAGAGTTTGCTTGCTTTTAATGGTGATATCAGGAGATGGTATATTCAGAGTCCAGAAAAATTTGGCTAGAAGGTGAAGGAAATCTCATAAAGAATTCTGATTTCACATGAAAAGCTGGATCTATTTTCCCAGTTAAGCTATTTGTGAAGGATACAACAAAAGACAGATAATATAATGAAAGAGAGGTTTGTTTAAAAAAGAGAAATCCACTAATCCACATGTGTTTGCATATTATTTGTGTTGAAAGGAACATTTACCCCCAACAGCCTAAATTAATTTACAAAAAAAATTAAGGCATTCAAGCAGATCCATATGTATCCAAGCCAGATCACTTTTTTCCAACTCAAAAAAAAAAAAAAAAATTAACATTTTTCTGGAAATGTAAAACTCTGGACTTCTTCCTGCCCTTCTTCCAGTTTTCCCTCATTTCATCAAACTAAAACCCACCTTGTTGCTGTGCTTAGTATGAACAAATGCAGGGAGTCATTGGTTACACATCAGCTCTATCCAATTTACAATGAAACTCTTGTCTCTACCAGAATGCTTTCTCATTTAATATATTTTTTCCCATGAAGCTGTTTTGTCTGGTGCTCATTTAGGGAGAAATGCCATCATAGATTTGAAAAATACCTCACTTGCTCAAGTTTATGATGGTTTGTATATCATGCATCTGTTACGTTACTGAATTGGCTCCTGAGGGGTGTGGGCTGTGTTGCTCTAGTGGGGTTGTGTGTGCTCACTGCAGGTGAGGACATGACTCCTTCAAACAGCTGCTGCCATTATATACTCAAATAACACCACAGATTTAATATTGCTTTGTTTGCACTTTTTTTGGTATTAAACTATAACCCTCCCCCCACCCAGCTGTGTTTGTCTTTCTTTTTTTTTCTTCATATTTCCTTTCCTCCAGTTTTCTCCTCAAAGTATTTTCCACCTCTGTTTTTTTTTTCACCGCAATTCATGTATCCTTCTGTTTTATTGATGTATACAGAGCAATTCTGCTTTCTCTTGACCTTTTTCCCCTTCTTCTCACCTTTTCTGCTGCTTTTTCTGCCCTTTTCTCTTCTCCCAGTTTCTGCTCACTACTCTGTGAACATCCCCAGACCTAACAACACCATGGATGTAAAGGGTGCTCCATGGAAAAAAGACATAAAGAACTGGATGACTAGTGAATGTAACTTGCTGGGCAATATCCAACTGCTGGGTTAACAATGAACTTAATGTAAAAAGTACTTCCCACCTTCAGGCTTCTACTCTTCTTTGCAGAAGGATGCTCACTGCTGGTTGCCTTGAATACTGCGGGTACAGTTTTTGCTCTATGGACCACAGCACTCCAAAAAGCCCGTGAGTTGTCCCATGGAGAACTATATGGTGACAACACATGGTTGTTTTTTGAGTGTAAGAATGTGTGTGTGCTGAGTCAGAATCATTGCTGCAGGCTGGGTGAAGCCAGGTCATGGAAAATATCCAGCTTGGAGTGAAACTGTAGCTTATGTCTTTCTTCCACAGTCCTCTTTCATTGATTGTACCTGAATGGAAGTGTTTTCCTAGTCAACTGACAGGTCCCCAGCTGCCTGCAAAGCTTGGCAGCTGGGTTGAGAGGTGAGTGGATGAAGATGTTGCTTTTGTTGTTTTTCTTATAGTGCTTCTGAAGTGGTTAAATTTCAATGAAATGTCTCCTTCTTGGTCCACTGGTCTCTGTTCCTAGTGGATGTATGAAAGTGATCTGGGTCTTCTTGGGTTACATAGTGCCAATGCTTCCCATAGCACAGGATTTATGGAATAGAACAGAGCATTCAGAGGAGAAAAAAAAGATTCTTTTGCAGAAAACACAAAGATGGGATGGAGATGCATACAGAACTGTAGAATCATAGAATGGTTTTGGTTGGAAAGGACCTTAAAATACCATTTAGTTCCAACTCCCTATCATGCCTTAAACTAGCACATGTTGCTCCAAACCCCATCCAACTTGGCCTTGGACGCTTCCAGGGGTGAGGCAGCCACAGCTTCTCTGGGCATCCTGTGCCAGGGCCTCACCACCCTCACAGGAAAGAAAATCTCACCCTATTCTGCCCTCTGGCAGTTTGAAGACTGTTCCTCAAAATAAAAGTTACAAGAGTTGTGTTTTCTGATGCTGCTTTGGGAACCTAAAGTCTAATGAAAGTTATACTTTTAAGACCTATAGATTTCCATTATGTACAATTTGTTTGCTTTTTCTAAATCATGAATGTTTTGCACAGACTAGAAAAACAACAGCTACAGGCAGGAGACCTTTCTGAAGGATCAGCAAAGTTCAAAGCAGCAAACAGCTGCTTCCTCAAACCTAAATGTTTTGTTTTGAAAAAGTTATTTTTAAAAAATAAACAGGAAGCCTTCACAGGTTCAAAAGATGTGTCTGCACGATGGTCAAATGTGGGATGATACCTTATGTGAGAATAATGAGATTGATATTGAAAACATTGCTACCACTGAAGTTTGGTTGAATCCACATGAATCAGCCCCTTAGAGGTTGACCCAGCAATTTGGGCAAGATCTGAGCTCACTGTTTTCTGTGCTATAGCTGCTCAAACGAGCTGATGTGAAGCAGTGGGTGCGTTACATGAGATGCAATTACAGCTCATTTGCAGTGCAGTCATGCCAAGAGTTACCTGCATTGTTCAGGACTGTCTGTATCTTCTGTGGTGTGTTAGTTACAGTGATGTGCTGCAGACATAAACTCACTGGGGTGTTCCAGCTCATGGCACCACCAAAATAACACATCACTAAATGGGAACCAATGCGTCCCAAACATTCCTCTTACCCAATGTCAAGTCCCTTCACTGAGCAGTAAGAACGAGGGGTTTTTTTAAGGAGAAAATTTCAACATAGGACAATATTTTAGGAGAGAACTGGGGCATTTGTACTGTAGAAAAAGGAAAGAACAAGACTGAGAGCACATTGAAAAATTATTTTTCTTGAAAGGTGAATCCTATTTTAAAGTATCCCAATAGTTCCAAAATTTCAATATAAGAAAATGGAAATGCAGTAGAGTTGGCATCAAAGAAGCAATACTAATACTGTTTTAGAACCTGCAATAGCCTCCAGAATGATACAAAGGGCACAAAAATGTAAAAATAAAATAAATAATAGATGAGAAATTTATGACTCATATGATTAATGAGAGGTGACAAACGCATCTTTCTTTTTACAGATATATTAAGACAGCAACCAAATGTTATTATCTGAGATAACTGAGACAGTGGGTAGTTCTGGGAGAGAGAGCTTTCTCCACAGTGGTGTATCTGAATGGCTGAGTAAAGATTTTCAATAGCCAACACTGTCAACCTGATACCTTTCCCATGTAATAAATATGCTGCAGATCCATAGCCCTGATGTGTAGGAGCTAGATGCAAGAGTCACTGGGTGAAATGTATGTCCTGCACTGTGAAGCAGGTCAGACTATTGGTGTCTTCTAACCTTAAAACACATAAATCATAACACAGTGATGAACATTTCCCATGTAAAATAACCCATGAATTTTTTCATGAGTCAGAACCATGGAAGTTGTAGAGTCATAGAATCTCAGAATGGTTTGGGTTGGAAGGCATCTTAAACATCATCTCATTCCAATCCCTTGCCGTGGACAGGGACATCTTCTACTATCCCAGGTTGCTCCAAGCCCTGCCCAACCTGGCCTTGGACACTTCCAGGGATGGGGCAGCCACAGCTTCTCTGGGCAACCTGTGCCAGGGCCTCACCACCCTCATACACAGAGAAGAAGTTCTTCCTAATATCTAACATAAATCTACTGTCATTTAGCTCAAAGCCATTCTTGTTTGTCCTGTCCCTCCATCCCTTGCCCAAAGTCCCTCTTTTGAAGCCCCTTTAGGGAATGGAAGGAGCTCTAAGGTTTCCCTGGATCTTTCTCCAGGCTGAACAACCCCAACTCTCTCAGCCTGTTTCTGTAGCAGAGGTGCTTCAGACCTCTGAGCATCAAAGAGAAAGGCAGTTTCGAGCCAAATGGGATCTGGGAGGCTGTATGGGAACTGAAGTTTTCTCCTTTCCCAATGCTTTGGCACAAAGAAGGTCATGTGCAGCACATCCTGGAGCTGGAGTGTTTAGAGTCCAGGAGCTCCTGCCTACTGTCTTGGTGTGTTTGGTGGATGCACATCAAATGGGCTGTAAGCTACTGCTGCTGTCACAGAGTAGAGTGGCCAGAGGCTGGGAAAAGGAGAGGGGCTTCAAGTGTGATTTTTAAGTGCCTAAATCCAGAATCACGGTGCTGATTCAGCTGTTATTTAACCTTGCAGGCAGTTACATTTCCAGGGCACCTCAGGTTTTTATGGTTAATTTTTCCAGATGCTTGACTTTTTTTCTCACTCCCAATATATTTCCAGAAATCAGCAATGACTTTGGTTTTCTCCCATGAGATGCATGAGCCAATAGGCTTTCTCAAATTACTTTCAGCGCTGGGGTTTTTGACTTTTGCCATTTTTTACCACACCAGAAGGGAGACCCTTCATTCAAATACAACTTATTCACAAAGGGGATATCCATACTCACCCCTTTCCCTCCATGAGGGTGTCAAATCCCTGTTTCTGGCCTCTCAGGAAACTGCTGTAACCACTAGTCTGTAAAGCGGTGTAGGAAAGAATTCAAGATTCATGGTCAGACAGAGTGAGGTTGGTTCAATTCACTTCCACCAGTGTATGAGAGGAGCTGGATCTGCTGTCTTGGGTATAAGAAATTGGAATTTTAAACGAAAACCATTAAGGATGGCCAAGCAGAAGTGGAAGATTTAGGCAGATATTGTGTTACTTTTCATACAAACAGTATAGTCAGTCTTGGAAAGCAACAGGTTAGTATTGGATCTGTATTCAAATCACAGTAAGTGGTATTTTGTCTTCTAAAGCAGATTTTATTTTTTAAAACCATAGAAAAACACAGAAAGACATAAAATCAAAGACTCTGTTTCAAGTAAGGATTATTAAAATGCAGTATTTGCTATTTAAATTTGTCTGTGACAGTAAGCTGATATCTGCCTTTTTTGTTCTAAATATATATAGTATTTTGTTTCCTGCTGAAGTCCAAAGATGGCTTTCTTGTTCAAATATCTATTTATTTGTACAATAAACCAAGTCATAATGTCAGCACTGAGCAACTCTCAAAATTCTTTTTTAATGAGTGGCTGCTGTTTTCATAAATCTTTTCCCAGCCCTGATCAGATCCCAGAAATTCCCCTAGAAGCCAATGGGAATTTTTTCTTTAATATTCACAGGTCTTGAAATGAATGTCTCAGAAAAAAAGGAATTTCTGAATGAACTGAACTATTCAAAAAGTGTAGTTTCTTCTGGATTTTTTTTCCTTCCACTTTGTTGGAATGACCTCAGTTTTCTGAACTCTTTCATCCAAGGGGATGCAACCCTCATATACATTCCCAGTTCTTGTCCTTGTGGACATTCTCTGATCTTTCCTCTGAGTCTCAATTAGTGAGAAGCAGCACTTGTGGCTCTTAGAAATTCACATGTTGATTAGTGACTAGTAATTTAATGGATAAAGACCAGATCATGGCTAAAAGTGAATAGAAAATCTTCTGATTATTATGAAAAACACTGGAATTTAATATCTTTGAGACCACTGCCCTTCTGTCAAAGCTGATCTGTGGGTTTACAGGTTGTTGAAGGAGAGTGTCAGGTAGCTGGATAGGCATAAAGTATGATCACACAAGTCCTGTTTCTTGGCTAAACACCATGAATAACTTTTGAAAAAGAAAATTCAATGTACCTGGATTAATCTTATCTCTAGCAGTGATTTAGAAGCAATACTCAGAATAACATGTAGCACAAGTTATATACTGGTGATGCACATCTAGAAACTTTTCCAGGATTAATAACTTGTAAACTTATGATTTTGATAGCATCCTCCTCCACAGATCAGCAAATTCAAGTCAGCTAAAGAGATAAGCAGCTTATCTATTTTAAAGTTGCCTTTTTTTTTTTTTCTTTCCCCCTTCTTTCCTGCAGGTACTTCATCAGTTCAAAAGCTCAAGGAAAAAGGACATTCCTAGGAGAGATTCACTGAGAGAAGGAAAGAGCAAAATGCAAACAGCTGATCTTCAGTGAATTGAAGCGTCCCCTAAAGGCTGTCACAAATAGGTACACGTCCTTCTAGCTTTGCTTCTTGGGATTCTTCTTTCTTATGCATCATATGCTAATTATCTTACCAGTCTGCCTGCCACATTTGATTTGGCATTTTTCCTTCTTCTTGCTTGTAAATTTACATCAGAGAAGAGATAGTGTGAAATTATTAATGAAAAGTATCCACAGGTGTCTTTCCAAAGGAAGGGATCAGGACTAGTGTATGAAATAGATCCTGCTTTCAGGTTTCTTTTCAGTACATTTCCATTTAGTTCTGAACCCCACTAATTTGCATAGGCAAGAGGATAAAAGCAGTAACAAACATCTCAGCTGGTTTTGAATTTCCCCCCACAGACAGAATTATATATGTGCTGTTCCATTCTCTGTGTGTTTCTCTCAGGAGAAAGGCAGCACGGTGTTCACTCGCTGTTCCTCGTTCTGTTTAGTAGCATCCCAAAAAAAGGATTCCCCAATGAGCCAAGACACAGTGGGAGAGATTTCTTTGAGCAAAAATCTTTAGTGCTGAGCTTTTGCAGTTAAAGAGTGGCTTCATTAGAAGTAGAGGAATGAGATAAATTAGTGATGAACATGGTGGTGCTGGGTTAATGTTTGGACTCTATCTATGACCTTAGTGGTCTTTTACAGCCTTAATAACTGTGATTCTGTGAGTTGTGACCTACAAAGAGCTATTTATCTGGGCTGATATTTGCTCTGGTGAAGCCCTTATCATGATCACTGGGTGCTGGAGCAATGAGAAGGAATCATGAATGCGATAGCAATGTCACAAAGAGAGGGAGCAAATAACCTGAGTTGGAAAGGACCCACAAGAATCATTGAGTCCCATCATTGTGTCCAAACACTCCTTGAACTCTGGCAGGTTTGAGGCCATGGCCAGTGTCCTGGGAAGCCTGTTCCAATGCCCAACCATCCTCTTGGGGAAGAATGTTTTCCTAAATCTTAAATTTCCCTTTTGATGTGTATGCACATGCCTGTCTTATCCTGCAGCTCGAGTAAATTAGTCTCAGTTGCTCAATAAATGGGAGGCATCACACAGTAGTAAGATGTATGTGGAAGATGGCTGAGAACAGAGGAGGATGCAGAAGAAGATCAGCTCAAAGCTGCTGAGCTTTGGAAAAAATTGCAATTTTTTTCACACTCAGTTAGGAGATACTTTTTCACTAGGCAATGACAACACAGAGGACAACACCTAAACTCCGGTAAATACAGCCATGGGGTGGGGATAGATGTTGTGTGGTCACTGCTTTTCAGGTGTTGTACTATATGCTCACCAGTCTGTCTACGGTGCCCTGTTTTTGAAGGCTCAATGTGTGAATACTCATAGAAGGAAAAAATACACGAATTTTTGGTCTGTAACTTTTTAAAAAATTTTGGTCCTTATCCCAACATAGAGACAGTCATTCATTGTTTAGTGCTGCAATAGATACTTTCTCCAATTTCCTATTTGGAAGGTTTTTCTTTGCTTTCTGAACAAAACATTTCTTTCAGTTTTGTACCTGCTGCAATTTGCTACTGAGGACTACCCCAAAACTTTTCAACAAAAAAAGATTTTTATTAAAAAGGTGCATTCACTGAACTGCCCCCCCAATAAAAATGAATCAAACAAAAAAGAAAAGAAAAATAAACCTTTGAGAAACTGAAATATCAACTGTAAATTCAAGTGGTTTTTCTATTTTTTTCCTTGATTTTATATTCTTTGCTGAGTATTTCCACTTCTTAGCCTTTTTTCTTTTTTTTTTTTCTGATTATCATCTGCATCACAGTAAAGGCTTTCAAGTTTTTTTTCTGCTCAAAACCTGCCCCCCCCAAACAATCTGATCAAGTCTTGCAATGAACCTATGGCTTCAAAACAACCCAATTCTAATATAATTTGCATGAGTCCTGTATCACCCAAATGCTCCTGACAATTCAATGAACTTTGTCCTGTATTACACCAGAATACTTATGAACCATATTGGGCACAGCAGAGCTGTTAATGAAACTGGAACTGTATAATTACAACACGCTCATCCTTGAAGATGCAGGCAGATGTGGGGAAGTGTACTCCATTTGTGTCATTGAAATACCATTGCAAATTACCTCTGCTCTAACTACACTTAAATAGAAATACAGGGGAAAAAAATCTTCCTTGATAATGACAAGACAAAAATATCCATAAAAAGGAAATAAAGATGACATACTTCTTTTTGTGCAACACACATTTTTTTACATGGCTTAGGGGCTTTGCTTCCTGAGAGTTTGCATCGTCAACTGTCAGGGCCCTTCCATGCATGATTTATGTACGCATAATAAAGACATCGTGGTTGAGAGACTGATCTGTGATTTCAAACAGCTTTGAAACTAACAGCAATAAAATATACAGCACATGAATAATATAGAGTGTAGTTAAAAAAGATCAAATTTTGAAAAATGGGAGGCATATTTATTTTCAATTGCTTCATCTTTTCTTTTTTTTTCACTTCTCGTAAGTCGAATTGAATGACAGTTTTTGAGGGAGACAGGGGGAAGATTTCCTATCTTTGGAATTTTTTAAGAGAGACAGGCCAAAGATTTCCAATCTAGGGGCCAGGCTGTGCAGAGAGCATTGCATGTGTCCCCTTGCTCCCATTGCAGACGCACGAGAGTGCAATGATTGTACAAACCCCGTGCAAGCCACCTCAGTTCAGACTTAGAAAAGGACAGACTGCGAAGGTTTTGGAGCCTGAATTTAAATTAGCTTTTCATAAAATGCCATGACACTTCCCATATCATTTTTGCAGCAAGACTCTTGTGCTGCTAACACTGACTACTACATTATTTTTCAGGAGTGTCAAGAGGCCATCAGCAGAGATCGCTGCAGGCACACTCACACCAAGCAGTGATGAGGAGCCTTGTGATGGCTCTCAAGCCATCAGTGAGTCTTGCTAGAATATATCTCACACAGATCATTAACCTGTATGCTTTCCTGAATGGGGCTCAGTCATAGACCTGGTTTTCCTGGTGCTGTTGTTGGCTGTCTGCAGCATAGGACAAACGCACTTGGCAGAGAACACATCCCCACTCAAAATCTCTATAACTGATGACTGGATGAAAGGAACTTTTTAATTTTATGTGGTAAAATCAAGATACAGCAATTTAGTAATTTGAATAGAATGTTGTAGGAAATCTGTGCTAACCAGTTCCTAATTCCTGCATTCTTGTCCATCCCCCATGATAGCACCCATTTTATAATGATAGAACTGTATCAGGTGTCTAGGGAAATTTTACTGGTGCTGTGTTGCAATCACATTTCAAAATTTGTCTCTGTTCAGGTTAATGAAATGAAAAGGAGGATTAGATGGTGCTTAATGACAACAAGAACATGACAAAGGTGCAAAACCCTTCAGGAGTTGTCTCCAAATCTATATTAAAGTTCTCATTTGGCTCTCTAAGTAGTGAAGGCAGGCAGAGGTTCTTCATAGCCTCCAAACTTATTTTAATTATCCCCTCCCTGGGTAATTATTAACAGGGGAGGAGAGAACTGCCTGAAAGTGTAAGTGCTAATGGGTTCCCCTGAGACCATGAATCCAGAACATCAAGGAACATATGATGGGCTAACGGCCTTTCCAACACATTGCTTCTGGCTTGGAGGTGGGATGCTGCACTTGAGATGCCGATGATATTCCTTGATGACTTGAGGACTAAACCACATGTCTTTATAAAAGCAAAGCTCTTCTTGCACTAAAATATTCAAAGGGAAAGGAAATTGTGTCGCTAAAACTTGGGCTTTTGACACAGTCAAAAGCTGTCAGAGTGGATAATGAAGGCAAGGTAGAAAGGGGATCTGAAGGACGTGGGAGCTGTGTCTATGCCATTGGTTAGGGTGTTGCTTTTTAATACCAGCTCTACAAGTGATTTATGAAATGGAAGGTGTCTTCACAACTAACTAGAGAAGGGAAATGTGTTCATATTGCACCATGTCAAAGACATGACAAGTCTTGTTAAAAAAAATAAAAGCTCTTGTGGGACAAAATGTGAATATGTACCTCAAAAAAGTCAGGTCCTGAGGTGTTCTTTCAGGTCTAGCACATCAGGTATTTGTTAGACTGCTAACTAAGGATATTCAAAATCACTCACGTCCCTAATGGGTGTTCCAGGTATCAGATGAAAAGCGCCTTTGAAGGGGCTGTTTTAACAACAGCAAGCACTGATGTTAAAAATAATGCTTTTATTATTTCATTTATTTCAGAAATGTTTTTAAACCAGTTCTGCCATGCTTGGAGTGAATTTAGCATATAATTGCCAGGGCAGAGTCAGAGGAAGTGATTCTTCCACTTTTTCACGTGTTTCTCCTGAGGTCCTCTCTCCAGAGAAAATAGTCTGAGATGCAATGGGAATATAAGACCATTATGTCTTTGATAGCCAGTTTGATCTGGAAATAACTTAAAATTGGGTTTCACGTCTGTTGTTCTTCCCAAATTTTATGCATTGAGTTCACAAGACTTTTTTTTCAACCTTTTCCAACTAACCATTTAAACTGAGAGCTGACTGGTGTTCACCACAGCTCAAACCCAATCCCAGAGCCATCTGATGAGGCTGGTCCCATCATTGCCATTCAGACTACTTCTGGAGAACCCCATGAAGCCAGGGGCAAAGCACAAGGAAGTATTTGGGAACAGATTGCTCCCTGGACACCACACATGAACACTGGGTCATTCAAAGATACATAGAAACAGAAGAGTTGATGTGGTGATAGGTGGGCACACAAATTACCCCAGATTGGTGTGTAGGCATGTTTATCACCATTTGGGCCACATCTTCTCTGCATTTTATACAGGTAGGATGGTTTGGATTGTCATGATCAAGCTCATGGGGCATCCCTAAGACGTAGTTATTTCTAGAGAAAAACTAGAGAGAAGACTTTCACAGGCTGCCTGGAGGAGGACTGATAAGGCCAAATGCTCCTAGAGGCTTTATGAACAAGAAAAGCCTGGTGCATTGTTTTGTAGAATCTGTCTATGTACAGGCTCTTTAGAGGTTGGTACAGAGGGAAACCAAACCAGCTCCAGAACTGTCATCAACATCTCGGCTACTTAGTGCCCAGGGGTTAATGAGTCTGCATTTACCACCTTATTCTCTTGGTTGTTGGGCTTCAGAGTCCGAAAGCTTATGTAATGGCATGATGGAGACACGACCCTGGTGGTGGACAGGGCAAAAAACTTGAGAGTCCCTTCCAACTCAGGATATTGTACGATTCTATGAACTACTAGAAGGCAGCAGATGAGAGTCTGTGTGTACACAGATGGGGAGGAGAGGGAGGGGGTGACAGTGCTGGGGATTCTTGCTCAGAGCTGGACCATGATGTCATGGCCCCCTGCCCCAAGTCACACAAGACCTATCTGGGCAATACTGCACCTCCTGTGCTGCTGCTGTCCATGACAAAGACTTAATGCTGCTGCTTTCTCCCCCTCTGTCTTCTGCAGCTGTCACCACCTCATGCCAACAGTCAACATTGAAGTGTTTCGAGCTAAAATGCCCTGCTTGGATGATCATGCTTATCTCAGCTAAAAGGCTTTCAAAACCCAGCTTAGCCAAAATATGTGATGTACACCATGAGAATAATCGTCCCCCTTATAGCCATATATGAAGAGTTGTTTTTTCAAATGAAGCTTTTCCATTATAATTTTCTTCCATTCTTGTTTCAGCTCACTAAACACTAACCACCAAGACCTACTGCATAAACCCAAACCATATTAAACAGATTAGGTTTATAGCCAAATCCTATCAGGCTATTTGGGGAACGGCTACAATGCTTGGCTGTTTCTACAGTTCTGTGGGTTGGTTTTTTTTTTGGGCAAAGTTAAATCTTGACTAAAACACTTTGTATTTGTTTAACACCACATTGCTAGAGCAAAACACATAGACAGAATGAATCCATTTATTTAAGAACAGTATTAATAATTAAAATGAACATAAAGCCCAAACCTGTCTGCAATACATATCCAAAACCTGTAAAAGGAACTGACAAGTTTTTATGAACTAGTTTATATTTATGTTTATTGACATTATTCTCATGGATTGTATTTATGTTAGAACATAGGAAATGGCCTCTACTTTTCAATTTACATTGTGGCTCGACATAATCGCATGCCTTCCCATTGATAAGAACCCACTACTCCTAACAGAGCTGGCAGAAAGCTGATGTAGAAAAGAACATTGCTGAATATCACAGTTTTAATTTTCAAAGGAAAAGACAGTGGAAGGCAAGGGGAGGAAAAATGCCCCATAGGATGATATGAACTGACAAAAGGATAAATAAGAGGTCTGAAAATTCAGATAAATCATCATCAAATAGGGGCATTCTGAGCAATGTCTTCACAGAATCAGACCTATGCTTGGGGCTACTGGATGTTTTCATTAGTAATCCAGGATTAGATATAAAGTCACTGCTTCTAGAATTTCCAGCTGATGAAGATTGGTAGAAGTATAAATAACTGCAGGGTCCACATAAGCTAGATAACTAGTGAAGCTCTGCTTATTTGGGCAAAACATGTTTTAACACAGCCAACTCTTATGCGGTCCATGCAGGAGCACAGAATGCATGTTTTGTTCTTATCACACAGTTATGAGATCTCGTACACAGGAAAAGGACAAACTTCCAGCAGACAAGGAACATGTTTACGCAGAACAGGTCATGATGGGTGAGTAACTCACCCTGAGCTCCATTGTGTGCTGAGACTCTCAGCATTCCTAATTTTTTCCATGACATGTAGAGATCTCTGAAGGGAGAAAGATGACTGTTGTGATGGCAGGAGGGAGATGCCAGCAGAAGTGGCTGACCTTGGTCTGAAGGGTATCAAAAGTAGTCCTGTGTTGTGCAAAACGTGTTCGTGCCCTAGAGAAAAACTGGGAAATGAGAACTAGAGAACTCAAGACAAAGAAACTATGCTTTCAGAGCAATACATGTGAAAGTATTTTAATTAAAATCTTGACTAAATGATACAGCCAGTGAACAAGGAACATGACATAAATATGACAAGATGAATTCCTAAATGGGTGAGTATGAATGACATTGCTTAGATGATGCAAAGGTGTTTCATGTTAAAAGCCATGGTTCTTACACAAATATCGCCACTTCAATAGAATTTTACTGGAGCAAACATGGTTTGCTTTCTATTAACAAGGTCATCTCCCCCCCCAAAAAATGGAGAACTCTCAGAAAAGCACCAGACAAGGACAGCAGAAAATCAGAAAATTCCTGAAAATGAGAGGATTTTCAGATTCATACTGCATAATTGGAGTAGTACTGCCTACTTGGACAAGGAGAAGATGGAGAGGTAGTTGGACTACTGGGGAAATATTTGTATGGAGAGAAGAACCTGTTTGGAAAAGGGCTCTTTCATCAGACAGAGGACCAGTGTGATTTAGAGTGAGGAAGATCACAAGCCAGAACAAACTATCAAAGAAAGCAACATGTTCTGTTTTTCACCCTTCCTGGAAATCAAGGTTGGATGTCTCTCTGGAAGACAATTTTCACTGGGCATCAATTACTGGAATCAATCTTGGGAGCAGCTGAGTGAAACTTAATAACCTGTGACATAGGGATCTAGGCAAGTTGATCCTTTGGCCTTAAAATCTCCACATCTTTGGGAGAGAGAAGAACAGGGACCTGTATAGCAATGGAAACAGATCCAGAGTGTAAATGCTGGAGGGCGAGAGCAATTATGTCCAAGAACTATGATGAGGAGTGCCATATCATTCACTTTTTACACCCAAATGTCAGCTGGATGTTAAGTAGATGTTTTGAGACCATGAAGGTGATGTAAAGTCTTTGTACACAGAGAAGACACACATAAACCTTACTTCTTTACCAGTCTCCTTTGATGATCTCTCCCTCTACACTTGGACCTCTGGAATAGGAATGTGGTCTGTACAAAGGGGAATTACATTAAGCAAGGACAAGGTGCTGTGTAGGTACCAGCACTGGTAATTCCTTTTAGCTCAGTTTGTGTCTTTATATGGTATTTCATAAGTGGAAGAATCTATTTTACCAAGCTGTCTCTTGGCTCATAGTTCACTGCAAATATTGTTGGTTTATGACCTGGATATTTTATTGCTGAATTTTCTACTGGGCTGTTACTCGGTGTCAGTAAAGGATTCCAACTTGCTTATTTATTTATTTTTACATTTATGTTTTTTAAGGAGAGCTAACAAGTTTCACAAGAATTATGTGTCACAGAGAGGTATCTCGGCTAATTCAAAGAAGTAAATTGCAAGAGCTGGAAACCTCAGCATGCGAATTAAATTTTGTAAGAGACATATGATGTATGTTCTCATCATGGTAGAGGTCTGTACTGAGATAAACAACTGCATGCAATGCCATTCATGGCTGTTCCCATCCTGTGGAGACTGCAGCAAGTCAACTGGTTGGGCTGACAGCTGAAGCTGCAAGATATTAATCACAGAATTCTACAATGATTTGTTCTTGATTATTGATAAATAATTTTCATTTGTAAACAAATAAGCAAAATAATCACCTATAAGGAAGGTAAGCACAGTGTTTCAGGAAACTGAAACACAACACGACAAGATGAGTTGCTATTCCTGAGCTCTGTTAGTAGGCTAGTGGCAGTCACAAGCAAATAAGGGAAATTTCTGTGAGAAAAGATGAAATCCTACCCAGTCCCTAACAAAAAAATTCTCATTTGTTCCAAAGCAGAGAAATCCTTCCTTATTTACAGCTGACTGGGAGGACCATGCATCCCCGAAATGAATGGTGCAATCACTAAACACTAGAGGCTTTTCTTGATGTTTAAAATATGTCCAGAAGGCTTTTTTGATCCCAGATCTTGATCTGAAAACTGAATTTTGAGATGTGACCTGTCAAAATTGTCAGTAATCAGGAGAGGGAGATCATCTGCCAGCTTACTAGACAAAATTTTAGAAAAAATATCTTTGTTTGACTTGATTAATGCTATTCCTTCTGAGTTAATTTCTTATCTGAAAATGAGTGCTTTGTTATTACTTATGCTTATTTATCATTGGGACAACTTTCTTACCTTGTTGTATATGAGAGGGTTAATGTGTAAATGAATGCTGGATGTGTTGTATAAGTAAAGTGTTAACTGAAATGCTAAATTTTCTTTGCCACTTGGAACCTCTCTGAACTTCATAACTGAAAAGGGAGGAAAACAAAACAGAAGAGGAGGAAAGGAGAAAAAGAAAACTTTAGGTTTTTTTTTTAAATTCTTTGTTGCAAAGTACCAATTATTCCTGAATTAGAGGAATATTTGGTAAGAGAAAACACTTCTGATATTTTTCTGGGGATATTTGACATTTAGCCTTGCAAGATGAAAGTCAGACACTGTGCAGGCAACACTTCCTTCTCCATCCATCATCAGCTCTCAGGCACATCTCTGCTTCCAGAACTGACTCCTCAGAGCTCAAAAGTGGAGACCAAACCCTGCTACAACTCGAATACTCCAGCTCTTCCTGGACATGGAACTTTGTGTAACCTGAAACTTACATCCCTATACCACGATTTCCCTGTCAGTGCTTTCTCACACACTAAAAAAGCCTGGAATGACCAGTTACAACAGCAGCACATCCTAAAACATGTCATATTATTGTCTTGACTCCACACTGCCCGTTCCCCACTTGCACAAGTGAACATTTGTCCTGGTTTGTCAAAGCAGCAGCAGAAGCCTTCAGTATTGTACTTCTGACATTGACCAATGCTAGATGTCCTCCAGATGGTAAAAAATAATCTTCACAGACCTTGGAGGCACTGATGTGGCACCATACCAGCTGACACCAGCTGTTGATTACCTAAATCTTGTAATTTTTATTTTCCTTAATGTATATCAGCTGCAGAGCTTACTGCCACATAACATTTACCACTGTCTAATCTTTGTATTCGCCTCCAAATCAGGAACTTTTATCAATACAAATCTCTGATGCTGAAAATAAATTATGTCACACATTAGGATATTTGTGTTGACCCTTTAAAATGCATTCACAGAAGCACTCAGACGACTACCTACATAAGGTGTAGATGAACAATTTCACTTTGAAGTATCATTTCTGTGTATAATTTGTCTTCTATTTACTCAGCTAAATCGGGAAAAATAATCAACCATTGTAATTTTTATCTTTAGAAGCAGTATAATATATGCCAAATCAAACATGTAACTTATCCATCTTTAATAGCTTTCTTTGTGCCCTATAACTGCACAGCAGCTGCTTTGTCAAACGACCAAGAAATTAGACTTTGGTAAAACAGGGATTTTCATCAGCATATGACCTTAAGATAACATTTACATTTCAGGAGATGCTGTTCCAGTCAGAACAGAACTGCAGGGCAAACTCACATCTCTGAATACTCATGGAGGCATCCAACAGAAAAGCTAATAAACGCACCAGATTAGTACAGTTTTATTTTCCATAAATCTGGGGCATGTTCAGCAATGTCAAACTGGTTTCCGTGCCTTCAAACGAATAAATAAACCAGAGCTTATTCTGAAGCTCAGAAGTGAGGTGGAATTCATTTAGCTCATTACCATTTAAATGATAGATGGACAGGGTAAACTCTTTTCTTTTGAGACAGGGGACAGACAATGCAGAGAGGAGAGCAGTGGTATTACATAAACGTGGGCTCCCAGGCTTAGATGATTGGATTCAGATGTTTCCAAGGAAATTATTTGCTCCAAAAGGGCTCTTTGGTTACTAACAGGTATAGCAATCATATTTAAAATGTTTTTACTCACAGTCAGACTCCTATATCTTCAGTCACATAGGATTTACTGAAGGGTTTATCCTTGGGTTGCTCCGTTGAGTGCAGAGAATTCAGGTGGGTGTTTTCAGAGGGTTAGGCTGCCAAGATATACAAAGTGAAAAACAACATGTTTAGAGGAGAAATATTTTGCTTTTGCCATTTTGCCTATAATTTATTTCCCTCTTTTACAGTAGGTCGTTATTTGCCTCTCCTAACCAAAAGAAAAATTCGAAAGAGAGAGTGGTTACAGGTAGGTTTTTTGTTTCTTCATTTATTGCATGAGAAAAGGAGGCACTTAGTAGCTGAGAACAGGAAGGTTAGATATTCTTAGCCCAGGATGAGAGAGAAGAAATACAAAGTTTTCTCATTTTAGATTTGAGAGCATACGAAATCTCAGGAAAAGGCAGAAAGGTGGAAGGGCCATGTAGGACAGAGGAAACAACAGGATGATCCTTAATTACCTTATTTTGGTAAATCAATGACAGCATGAGCAGGAAGGAGGAATTTGGAAAAAAAATGGGTGAATGACTTGTCATCCTGAATACCGGAGGGTGTTACGTGAGCAGATTGATAGTACTGGTGGATCTGCACCAGTGACTATGGGAAATTAGATGCAAAAAGGGCACTGAAGCAGAATCACTGGGGTGATTCAGCATTTTAGGTAGATTGGGTGTGTCAGCAGAAACCATCCTGGGAGGATGTTGTATTTGACAAGAGGAGGACCAGAGCAGGAAAGGCTGTAGGGTTGATTGGTGGTGCTTGTCTGGATGGTTCTGCAGAGAGGAACCTGACAGAGAATAGCAATGGTGATAGGGACATATGTCTTTTTCTCCTAAATAATGTGAAAAAGAAAATAACTCCACATGACTTTTCGTTGTCTCGGGTATGAACTCTGCCAGGCTTGCCTTCTGCAGTTGAAGGTAACTCAAGTGTCTCTGAGTCCCACTTTATTGAGTGACCCTTCCTTGACATTAAGGGAACTCTGAGAAGGTAATTTTATCCAAAGAGCTATAAGGGTCAACCCCTATCTCCCCTCTCTTTTCTTGGCCTGCAACAACCTAAATTTCTTAAGACAAGCAGAATACAGTGCCAACTGCATTGCTTTTGGGAAGGACTTTAGTGGATGAGGTTGGGATTCCCACTAAGAAAGGAAGTTTTCTGAGAGTACTTTGTTGATGGCGAGTTTCTTGATGGCAGGTTTGTAAGTGGCTTGGGTATTTGTGGACTGATTTGCTGGCATTTCCTCTTTTTCTTCTCCCTCTGGTTGAGGGGTCTACAGCAGGACTACTTCAACACACACAAATAAAATGAGATGAAAATGTATTAAAAATATATCTTAAGATTGGAAGAGACAGAAAGAGGACATGAAGAGGGACTGTTGCTTCTATAGCACCACAGAATAAAAACATCTGTTTCCAGTTGACTCACATTCCTCAAGATGCACTAGTCCTTGATCAAACCCATCCAGTGGATCTTGCCTGAGCTTTGGGGTTTATATCAGTATTATATAGCTGGCTCATGGGCAGACATTCACTGGACAAGTAGCTAACAGAGCTGAGATATGTGGTTTTGGTTTTGCTTTATTTTATTTTAAGGATGTAGGCTGCATTTGCAAACCACAAATTACATTTCTCCACTGTCGACAATTGCAATAGTTCCCATGGATGCCTCATTGCTCTGGTTTTGAGCCTCAGCCACAGTGCTGTTGCCCCTGTGCCCACCTTTCAATTGCTGTTCATCAACCCTCCATCCCTTTGATTCCCTGGCAGGCATGCTGCACCTCACTGTGCTGCTAAAGCTTTTGTTTTTGTTGGCTTGGGAAGTGCTGCTGGNNGGCTTGGGAAGAGCTGCTGGTCTCTGTTTCTTTTAAAATATTTTGTGCTAAAGGGAGGAAAGAGAGCTGAGCTGCAGAGCCTGGGGGCTCCATTCACTGCTAAGCTTAACTTCTTCAGGTTAGCTGTCAACAGCTACCAACACTGTGTCTTCCAGCATCTGGTGTTGGAGGGTGATTTGGTAAAGCCTTCTATCACATGCCTCCCTCTAAACCCCTGAGTCGTCGTCCTGATTTCAGTGAGGCTATTCAAATCACTCACATGCCTGAGCTGTAAGTGGAGGTGGGAGATGGAAACAAAATGAAATATAGAGGTGTTTTCTTTTTTATGTGTCGCCCACAGGAGTGAATGACTTTGTTGATGTTGACAGGTCCTGCAGCCACAATATAGTTTCTTAAAAAATTAAAAAACCTCTCTTTTTTATTTTCTGAGGAATGAAAAAATGGGTTTCCAGACATAAGTTTAAAGTTTGCTTGCTTATATTTGTCATGGACCACACTCAGACTAGGATTACTCTAAGCAGCATGTGAAAAGTGTAACTGAATAGCATATTACAAGCTGAGGTCTGGCAATGCTTTTTAATTTAACTTGAGCAAAAACTACCAGTTTTTCTGGTCAGAAGACCAGTGTGTCATCACCTTTTACCCAGCACATATCCACAGGTGGACCAAATGGAGTCTACCTCTAGGAAAGAATTCAAGCTTGGATCCTGGGCATGAACAAAAATGCCTCAACTGCTTTTCTGCCTTGTCTGGGGTGTTCTCTGTGAAAATCCATACTTAACCTCTGAACATGGTGTTGGATTCTAATACTTGGAAAGACCTTAATACAAAAGGTCAGTCATCAAATCCCAAACACTGCAGATGGTGTGCTGGTGGTTGGACACCATTTGAATAGATCCAAATTACGCTCTGGCTCCCAGAAACATCACTATTGCCTGGAGTGGCAAAACGTTTTGACATCTTTGAAAATGTGTCAGGACAGGGGCAGAGATCTGACCCCAGGGTAGTCTAGTTACCCTCCAGAGAGGGCTGCACACATGTGCTTACTCCTGTCAGTCCAGGAGAGGTTATCTCATGTTTTCCTCAAGACTGGGTCCATATACTCAATGTCACTACAGAGGGGGTGACATGCCAAAAGTGCACAGTGCTGCTTAGTTCATGGTGTTTGCCTACTCTTGACTACTGTGACTCTGGGGCTGTGACAAATCGAAGCTGCTGCAGTGCTGATATTACAGTTTGTCTTCTTTTCTGTAAAAAAGATTGCCTTGTAATGTATGAATCTGTAAACTCTCTGACATGTACATCTGCTTTTTTATAAAGGATATGGATTCTGTATCCCATGTTTTCTACTGGGGAACCCTTGACTTTCTCATTCTGGTGAGAGTATGTGAGCAGTAAAGGAAGGGGAGAAACCTCTTATGAAAGACTCAAATCTGATCTGGAAGTGACTGAGACCTGTTAAGCATAGAACCATTTTTAGACCTCTGCTGTATAAATATAGTTCTTGCCACCAGCACCTGCTCTACCAATAAAGTATCATCTGTGAGATGTCAGTCACTGACATTCAGTGTCACATACAGAAGCAAGCCAAGCATTTGCCTACTCAGTGTGTTCTCTGTAGAGAGGAATGTAGCCACAGATTATATGACCTGGATAACATTTGACAGGATTATGCCTCCATACATGTTTGCTCAGCACCTTATGCATTGAAGTTCCCCCAGTTCTGAGCCACAGGACATTACTGTAACCTGAGTATTATTTATGTTGGCAACTAGGGGCATTGCTAGTGAATGAATTTTGGTGTTATGTCCTTCATAGCATCAAACAATATTAATGTGATACTGCACTGATCTGAACACAGTAGAGAGATTCTGTTCCAGAAGCTTTATTTTCCATAAAGATCTTGATTTTCAGAGCTCACACATATTTTTATACATTTTTGTGTCTCAGACTTCCTCTTTTCTCTATAACAACTGCAGTTCAGTGAGTGATGGAAGGATTTCCCTCTAGGAGAGGAGGGAGGCAACAGAATTGCAGTGCCTATACGTAGCAGGTCACACAAGTGCAGTGAAGGGATGACTGCTTATGCCTATCACCCACTCACCTCTTTCCATTCAAAAGTGAAGAAAGAACTGCTCTTGCATCTTACAGTTTAGGATTGCCTAGGACAGGTTTTGTATTTCAGTCAGATTTTGACCATTGCCTGTCTCTGATCAACTGAGCTATGCCAGGGCAGGCAGCTTGGTCTCAGGGTGGGGATCCCAGCACCTGCCTGGAAATTCCCACACTGAGCTTGTGGGCTCCTCTGCTACAGTCACCATAGGTATTTACCAGCATCACTGAAGCTGGACCCTGCAAGTAAGAGGTGAGCAAGCATGTGGAGAAGGTGATGCATCTGAAATCTCAATTACTGAAATCGCTTTCTGGCCATGTCACCATCACCTACCCCACCCAGACACTTGCTGGACACAGGAATATTAAAGGAACTGCTTTCCATTCCCAGTATTCATAAAGTGCAGTGGTGACTCTGACTGCTTTTCAAACATCTCAGTTTAGCTACTAACCTGTGGGCACACAGACTCCTTTCCCTTTCCTTTTGCTGTCCCACATCCCCTTACCAAGCACGTGCAGTGGCTTTCAGCAAGCATTCATTGTCTCTCTTTTGATTGCTGCATGTATGTTCAGATTGTTATTTCCCGGCAGACGTATCACATGAGGGTACTGAATCCTCACCCATCCCACCTCTCCCTCAGAGCTCTGACTCTGCTCTCACAGAAGCACCAATTTAACAGAGCTCAGCATTCAAGCTTCATTCTCAGATTTGTCTGTCTTAAAACAGAAGATGTTATAAATATTGGTGATGCTGAAGCAATGAGCATAACGTCCAAATCTCCCCTGTTCACATCAGATGTAGCCTTCCTGCTGTAATCATTCCTCTCTCCCCCTCCTTCCCTCCCTCCTCTCCCTTTTTGGATATGTGTTTCTCTCTGACTGTGATTCTGCAGTGGCAGAAAGGGGTCAATCTATCTGTAAAAGATGGACTCAGCCAAGCTTTTCTAGCTCTTTCCTGCTGATGGCAATTATCCGGAGGTTGGCAGCAGTCCCAGAAACCTGCAGTTCCTGCAGTCCTGCTGCTGTGGGCCTGCTCCACAAAGCCAGCATCCTAAGAGGATCACTTGGTGTGATGCCCAGGAAATGACAAACAGAAAAGGTCACACGTACTCCAAAAAGATATACTGCTCGGCAAATTTAATTGACATTGTGCAGCTTTTAAAAATGTCCCTGCAGACATTCCAGCATTTAACAGATGCAAGCAAAGAACAGAAAAATAATAGGGCTTTAGAGAAAGGGCAGAAAAAATACATTTTGTCCCCCTGAAAGAATTTTTCATACCCTGGTAATATCCTTTTGCATGGTCTACTGGATCAGGATAATTTTTTGTTACTCCTGGTCTGGGAAGTGAAATCTGCCATCCCATCCCCCAGCCTTCTTTCCTTTCCTCAGACACACTCACTGCTGCTTTTTACATCACTGAGCTTTTATTTCACAGAGTAACTGTCCTTTTTGTTTTGTTTTGTTTTTATTTGGTTTGGTTTAGTTTTCTTTTCCTTGCATGTTTTTCTGCTAAAATGTTGTACAAGGAACCAGCTCCCTGTCAAGGCCAGTGCTGTGCTCTGTGGAGGTTCACCATTGTGTCTTGTGTTATCTAGCCAGAGGGGAAAAATGCTGTCTGCATCAATGGGTTCTTTCTAAATGAAAAGTAACAGGAGATCTGTGGAAATTTAAGAAGGTGTCTGATATGTAACACTATTAACTAGAGGTGGTGGGAAAGCAGGACTGGCCGGAGTGAATTTAGAATGAAGGCAGGTGGTCCTGGTTCAGCAGGGACTGCACTCAGCAAGGATTCAGCTCCTTTTTTCCCTCTTCTTTTTTTCCCTTTTTTTTNTTTTTCCCTCTTCTTTTTTTTAAATTTCAGCTTCCTTCTGCTAAGAACAAATTTAAAACCATTTGGATTTTGTGGTTTTGTTTTTAATGTTCCCCAATTAGATAGAAAACATGGGAGAAAAAAAGAAGTGTGGTGTGACTACTGAAAATAAAGCAGACTTGACAAATCTGGATACTTGTTCCATTTACATCCATGCAATTTGGGATGAAAGGCACTGTCTTCCCTACATAGCTGGGACCATGAATTCTCCATGATTTCAGTGGCTGGGATGGTAAAGAAGCAAGATTTGAGTCCATTGGGAGCTTTGAATCTCTATGTATGAGTCCCAGTAATTGTGTCAACTGGGCTGCTGTAGCGAGAAGGGATTGATACTTCCAAAGCTTTCACAAGCTGCTACCCATAAAGGGCCAAAACTGCCCACTTGCAGAGGTATTGCACCTGGTTCATCAGTCTAAACACCTCAGGACTATATAAAGCAAAGACAAAGATCTATGTGGGTTTTGCTCTGGTTACTATATTTAAGAAGAATTAATTACAGTGTCTAGAATGTGAGCATATTACATGGATAGCATCCATGAAAGCTGGTCACTTATTTGCCTGAATATGGCTAGACTTTAGTCAAACCACCTTACAAATGTAGTTTCAACATGCAATCAGTCAGATAAATCTTTTCTATTTATCCAGAGAGCAGTATGAGCAGAGATTTTACAGAGCACTACTACAGCAGGCTATAGAAAACAAGGGAGAAGGACAAGGGAAAGAAGTTTGGCTTTGAAATGCTGCTTTTGAATAATAAGGTGTACAGCTGCAAGTGACAAAATGCCCTCTGAACAACACTTAGCTCTACCAGTCATAGAAGGTGTGGAAACACATTTTAATTTTTTTTGTAGCAGGCAAAAAAACCCCATCATCGTAGTGACTGTTAGGACCAGAACTCAAGATTTCTAGTCCATCCTTGTGCTTAAAGAGCAGATCATGCTAAAATAGATGGGACTAGACAGTGACAGATCCATTTCAAGGCAACTTTCTCAATTTCATTGTATGTCTGCTTTAAAAGAAGTTCCCATTGGAAAGAAAACATGGTATATGACTTCTTTAGCATGGAGGTGGTAGCATCTACATTCTGAAGTAAAGCTGAACCTTATAGTTTAAGGAGAGGCTAAAACACAGATGCGGGGCAAACTTTCAGGACTTTATTCTTTCTAATTCTGAACAGGATTTGGCCATCCTTCATCCACTTCAGTGTCAGGGCAAGAGCTCAAATGTCACAAGCATAAAACTCATGTCAGTGCCTACCCCAAACCATACAGAGTAGGAGAGGCATTAGCCCTTCCCCTGAATTATTCCTTTGGAACTAGTATAACCCCATGATGGCTTTCAGCTCTGACAAAGTTTCTTTTGATTCAAAATGGTCTGACTGTAAAGAACTGTGTGAATAAATAATGCTTCAATTTACATAGTTATAATAGGATTTTGGGCCCCTCATGGACAAGATAACTCTAGTTTAAGAACCTGCTATCAGAAATAGTTACCTTTCCAGAAGACATTGTTTCTGATAAAGGATATTTTGCTCTTGACAAAACCAGTGTATATTAAGTGACTCATAACTGTGTAATATTATTGCCTGGTTTCATAACACACTCTCCTGTTACATTGGACTTCACAGAAGCAGCGCAATAAAATTCAAAGTTGATCTCTGCACAGCAGAATTCTGTTGACACAATTATATTGGTCAGGAGAGACAAGGGGTGAGATCTCTGGCTGTAGAGCAGCAATCAAGAAAAGTCTGATTGTAAAAAAAGGCACAGAAGCCAAAACTGAGCTTTTACTATATCACCGCTTTTGCTTCAGGATGTGGGAAAAAAGATGAAGGATATACTTTCCCTCTCCAAATAGCTTGAACTTTTAGTTATGTTTTCTGACAGGGAGAAAAATCTGTAAAGCACCTTGATATTTGAAAGACAAAATATTTTCTGAGTTAAAGCTCGACTTAGGTCTTCTGTCTCAAAAAACAAAAGATCCAATCCTTTAGATGACAGGAAACTTGCCAGCTGTGGAAATATTAAAGCTTTTACTGTATGCAAGTGAGCTGTTCTGACTCCATCTGTTAAAATGGTAAATTTTTGCATATGCTTGTTTTGACTGATACCCAATTCTGAGTACTTTGTAAGGCAGTTACACAGGCAAGCCTGGTGAAAACTTCAGCCGTTGCCAGCTCTGTAAGATGACTGGTTCCTTACAAGAAAGTGACAGGATGGGTTCTTATGACTTATCTGGAAAGAGAGAAAGTTTGTAAACTACTGCTTTGTTTTGTCAACAAAACTGTTATTAAAAACAAGAAGATGATGTAGCTGTTCTGGTCATCGTGAGAATATCGGTGAAATGGGTAAAGGGGGGCATATACATCCTGGTGAAATTATTTTAATTTATGCACCGCTAATATTCTGCAATTCAACATTAGAATGATTCTATGAATCTTACCATTAGATTTTCACAGTTTCACTTCTTATAGCTACTAAGTGTTTGGAAAGCTCAGTAGATTAAAGCTTCAGGAAACACAGAAAACCTCACTTTGAAGCCACTCCTTTCTCCTTATGGAACATTTAGAACTAGAATAACAAAAAAATTCTAGGAATAAACCCCTGCGGTGTGTCAGTGTGAAATATTGTCAGTGGGAAATCAAAGATTGTGTAGTCCCAGGAGAAACAAGAGAACGCAATTTAATTAAACCTTCTTATTTTAATTGCAAAATTGTATAATTCTTTAGTTCAATCTTTGCTAGAGGTAAAAATAAAAGCATGAACTGGATTACAGCCAAGTATGATGGATGTTTCTTGCTATTACACAAGAGTTTAGGAGGGAATCATGGAATCTTGCAGTAATTTCATGAAAGGGACCTTTGGAGGTCATCTAATGCAACCTTGACCTCAAAGCAGGATGCACTGTATGATTCTATTTCCAACCAAAAGTTTGGAGAAATTAGAGCAAGAAGGAGGTTGTGACGGTGGTGGTGCGTTTTGTTTTCCTAATGATTTGTCCTTGTATAATAGTATGTTCTGTTACCCCCTGTACACATTTGGTTTATTCCATCAATTGTATCCACCCCCAATATGTAACCTCCACCCTGACCCCTCCTCCTACCTTCCCATATATGTATCCCAACCACTCCTACCCTTCTAGAACCTTCCCTGTAACTCAGTTGCCCATTGGCTCAAGTGACCAACCCTACCCCTCCCCTTAACCCTATTGGATCCTGGATATATCAATCCTTCCCTTTACCCTCCTATCCCTCTTCCCTATTGGTCTATCCCTGGCTCCTCCCCTGTTTCCACCCCTGTATATAAACCCTTGCACAGAGAGGCTCAGGGCTTCTCTGGGCTTGTCTTCCCCAAGGATAGAAAGGCTCTGTGGGTACGCTGCCCTAGAGACCTCAATAAACTTGGACTGTGTCACCCCAGAGAAGACTCCCTGTGATCCTTGCCCGTCAAAGTCGTCAGTGTGGCCAAGCCGTTCCCCCTGGACGGACAACTAAAGGCTCTTGTCTGTCCTGAAGCGCATTTCTGCCTGTTCTCTGCAGAGGCAGAGACAGCGTTGGGGTGTGGTCCCCCTGTCCGGTGTGGCGACCGCTGTCGCTTGGAGCTAGCCGGGGGTGAAGGAAGCCAGCAGTGGCCCGTGCCGCGGCAGTGACCACTCACCAAGGGGAGCAGCTCCAGTGCCAACAGGATTGGAAGTGGAGCACACCAGTGCCATGCCACAGTGGGGTTTCCCAAACTGGGGGAACCCCAGGGGGAGCAGAGAGAGGTGACAAGAGCCTGCAGTTCATGTGGCAGTAGCTGATACGACCCAAGTTAGGAGTCACAGCATCCAAGCTCCCCTACACTATAAAAGAAACCCTCAGGAAGAACTAGGGATCAGGGGAACTGCCAGCAGGGCAGGTAAACAAGGCACAGTGTGGCAGCCAGGGCATGCCCACACAAAATTATAAAGACACAGCAACAAGCTGTCCCCACGTGCTGAAAGATGAGCTGGCAGGGAAGAAGATTGTCCTGGCTAAACTGAGAGCTTTGGCTGGAACTCAATGAAAAAATGGAGATTTAATGACCTTTGGAAGAAGGGACAGGCAACTCAGGAGAAGTACAAGGATGTTGGGAGGTTAAATTAAAAGGGCCAAAGCCCACTGGGAATTTAATCTGGCCATTGTCATAAAAGGCAAAAAAATATATTTTTACAAATGCATCGGCAACAAAGAGAGGGCTAAGGAAAATTTTCATCCTTTATTGGATGGCTTAGTGTGCTAGCAGGCCCAGGTCAGGGCCCGTCCCCTGTGCTGGTCCTGCTGAGGCACCTCCAGTGCTGGGGGCTCTGCTGGGCCCCTCAGACAAGAGACACGGAGGGGCTGGAGCGTGTGCAGGGAAGGGAACGGAGCTGGGGAAGGGGCTGGAGCACCAGGAGAGGCTGAGGGAGCTGGGGGGGCTCATCCTGGAGAAAAGGAGGCTCAGGGGGGACCTTCTGGCTCTGCACCTCCCTGACAGGAGTGAAGAGCTGAGTGAGGGTCAGGCTCTGCTCCCAGTGAACAAGGGACAGGACAAGGGGAAATGGCCTCAAGTTGCACCAAGGGAAGTTTAGATTGGATATCAGGGAAAATGTCTTCACTGAAAGGATTGTGCAGCCCTGGAAAATGCTGCCCAGGGCAGTGGTGGGGTCACAATCCCTGGAGAGACTTAGAAGTCGTGTATTTGTGGCATGTGGGGACATGGGTTAGTGATGAGCTTGACAGTGCTGGAGGAATGGCTGGACTTCATGGTCTTGGAGGGCTTTTCCAACCCAAGTGATTCTGTATTTCTATGATATGACCTTCAGGCAGCCTTTTTTTTTGTCTTCTAGCATTCAGCACAGAATCTGAATAGCTTTCATGGGGAACCAGCAATATAATTTCCATCTTTTGAGATAAAAGTATTTTCCCTTCTTTTATATATATATATAT